>JAJKFI010000028.1:13894988-13923841 GCA_029204185.1 Lerista edwardsae | reverse complement strand
ATCAATCAATCAATCAATCAATCAATCAATCAATCAATCAATCAATCAATCAATCAATCACTAGTATTTATATACCGCTTTTCAACATAAAGTTCACAAAGCGGTTTACAGGCAAATAATAACATTCAAGTTAAATGGCTCCCTGTCCCAAAAGGGCTCACAATCTAAAAGAATGGAGAACACCACCAGCAACAGCCACGAGAAAGACACTGTGGTGGGGTGAAGAGGGACAATTGCTCTCCCCCTGCTACGTATAAGAGGACACCACTTGAAAAAAGTGCCTCTTGCCCAGTCAGGGGAAATAAATCAGGGGAATGACTCAGGGGACATTTTCCAGTGAGAATTGTTAGACATTCCTCCTTCCACCTACCAGTTCTCCTTTCCAAGTACCTACTCCTGTATCCATGTTACCTCGACAAACACAGGGTTGGGAATGTGCATTTATAGAAGTAAGGTCTAAGTCTAACTTAGAACTAGAGTTAAGGGGAGCTGGGTGACAAGTAGAACCGTGGTTGAGCAGCAAAGAGCATGCCATTCATGCAGAAGGTCCCAGGCTCATTCCCTGGCATTTAGAGGTAAGGCTGGGAAAGACTTGTGGAAAACCACTGCCAACTGTGAGCTAGAGGGACCAATGATCTGACTCAGTAGAAGGCAGATTTTGAATGCTGGTTACTTTCCTGGCAATATACATTTGGCCTTGGGAAAAGGGGGAAGAAAAGATGGAGAGCATAATTCTAATCTGGAGTTAGACCAGCACAGTTAGGCCAGCAAAGTTTGGCCAGCAGAAGGGCCACTGTAAAGCGTGTTTGGACCACTCTTGGAATCAAGAAGGATGGCACACATCTGTATGCAGGCCTCTTTGACTCCGAGAATGGTCCAAACCTATTTTACGCTGTCCCTTGTGCTGGCTAAACTTTGCTGGCCTAACTGTGCCGGCCTAACTCCAGGTTAGGATTGCACCCTCAGTGTCAGAAAGGCCAGCACCCAAACGAGTGCCATCCTCCCTGACAGTGGTCCAAACGCGCTTTATGGTGGCGCTTGTACTGGCCAAACGTTGCTGGCCTAACTGCTTACCTAACTCCAAGTTAGGATTGCGCTCAGAGTATGGTTAAGTCAAAACAGTGCCATATTATTTTGAAATATGCAAATGCAGTGAATTATTAGTGATTTCTCAAGATTCTTGAATCCGAAGGTGTACTATACAAAGAAACAAAGCAAAGCATTTTGACATGCTCAGAGGTTATCAGAGCATCTTAGATGTGAACTAGCTGCTGTGAGCAACTGCTTTAGATTTATAAAATCATGAGGCAATCAGAAAGGTTTCCAAAAGGAATGGGAAAAGGAAAAGGAATTTTTCCAGCCATCTTATTAAAAAAAAAAAAAAGACTGGGTGGGGAGGCGAGGGGGGAAAGAACTACAAGTCTCTTTTTAATTAAGCTTCTTATCCTTTGAAGTTTTCTGCTTTTTTCACATTGATGATGTAATTTATGTAAATAATCATCTATCTATGAAAGGAGTGTGTCTGTCAAAAGCTAAAATAAAAAACATCCGTCATTTTGAAGTGATTAACATTCTCCAGATGTTTAAATCCTCAGATTTCAGGAGTTCGCTTTGTTGTGATAATGATATAGTATCCAGAACAAGAATGTTTACTTTTTTTGTATGGGTCAAACACAGATTTTTCACAATCCTATTAAAGCATGCCATGCATTGTAATTGTATGTACAGATGAAAGCATATTCAGTTATTATTATTCCCCTTTAATGGTAAACTGCTGCTGGTAATTTTACTGTAAGGCTGAAACAAAAGGAGCGGACATGAAAGGACCACCATTGCCCACTTATGTAATCAATTTATAGATGTCAAGTTTGTGCAAAGATGGTTATCCTTTTCTGTTACCAGACATGAGACAAGCTACCACCCTGCAGCGCTAGGAAACATACCCTTTGCTGGAGCGATTCTTCCCCCCCCCCCCCAAGTTGCTTGGAAATACAGTAGATGTAGTTGATAATATTAAATGACAGCTCAGTTTTGCTTTACCCTCAGCATTGCAACTTCAGAGTCAAAGGAAGCTAACATGGTAGAATATAGTCTCCACGGAATCAAATTTGAGGACCTGCCATACACCCATGGCAAGATCTAAAGATCCAGGAAATGTTCCAACGACTTAAAATGAGTTTCCTCACTCATAAGGAATAAAGTATTTGAACATTTCGATATGAACATACCAGTGCAGTGTTAACACAGAAAATTGGGGTCTATGCCCCGCTGGTCCCGTCCTATGGCCCCCGATGAAGACGTTTAGCCTCCCCCAAACATACATTATTCTTGTGGCGAAGCAATATTTATTTGCTTTTTCAGTGAGAAGGTTTGCAAAGGTAAAGCCACAATCTTCTACTCACCTGGAGCTAAGTCCTATTGGGCTCAGGGGGGGGGCTTATTTTGGAGCAGTCACTTAGGCTTGCACAGCAAGAATTTTCCATTGCAAAGTCTAATCTGTAACGGCAATTCCTATCGTGTGTTCGGTTACATATTGTTACCTTTAATTTCAGATTTGTGAAATTTGTGTCACTTTGTGAGGAATGGGCCCCTTAGGACGTTTCCTCCACCAGACAAAATGTCTTTTAAAAAACTCTTTCTCTAGATTGTACCAATTTGTTCCTCCGACTGTCTGAATGGGAATTTTATTCATGCAGTTCTGTTCACTTTCAAGAGAAATTTAACCCATGTTCATGTCTAGAAATTACTCAATCTAAAAGCATCTGCACAATCATTATTTCTCTCCTTTTGATAGTGTGCAAACCTATGCTTCACTACTCACACGTTACTCCCAGGAAAGTATTATAGGATGGCAGCCTAAGAGCCCCATCCTGCCTATGCAGCCATGCCAAAAAAGATGCACCCAGTATCCAGCAGGTGAGTAATGGATTGTGAAGCTTTGGAGGGAAAGGAGAATTATTTCTCCTTATCCCTCTATAACCCTCTCGTTCCACAGTGGATCTCTGTGAACCTGCACTAGCTCTGTAGCTGGTGCAAGTCTGAGCAGAAAAACAGGGTGAGAAGGCTTGGAAAAGAGGGGATAGGATCCAGTGTGCACTATTGCATCCACCACACCCCTCTCCACCCTCCACACACTGTCTGCATATGTTTTGCCTCAGTTGAAGTGCCTGCCACAATTGCAACACCAACCTAAAACTATTGCTTATTGACTTTACCAAATCAGTTCTTCCTGATTATCTCTCTCACAATGCAGTCTAAAGTTACCTCAAAGCTGGCACAAGGGCCAAGTCCCTTGTGCCAGCTTTGACAGTTGTGAATGCGCCGTAAAGCACGTTTGCGCCATTTTTTGAAGGCATAGGATGAACATATGCTGGCCCTGGGAACCAACTCTTGGGCCTGGAGGCCCAAAGGTAAGGCTGAACTTGCAAGGCCAGCCCAGGGACTTGGGGAGGGTAGGCAGGATGGGCGGGGGACGGGCAGAATGGGGTGGGGGTGGGGAAGGGGCAGGCCCGTGGGTGGCCTGTCCCAGGTGTGTGTGGAGACACTTTATTATGCAATCACATTTGGTATCATAATTTGTTGGGCTTTTTGGCATTTGTCTGAATCCTACCTGGCTGCTTTTAAACATCTGATACAAAAAAACCCCCAACATTTCCTATACTGATCTTTGCCAATTCCAACCATTCCCTTTGCTTCATCTGCCTCATTTGAGGGATAAACTGGGTGAGATGCTACGAGATAAGCGTTTGGATACTAAATCCGGAGGTGACGTCATCAAGCAGGAGGGCTGCAGCAGTTGTACAACCATGAAACATCCTCGACAGAAAGCAAGATCAGGGCTTGATCAGGGCTATATAAAAGCACTGAACTAAAAACAAAATTTTTAAAAAAAAACCCTTCACTTGAAAATTCAAACTGTTAACACTCCCAAAAGGAATATAGCAAGAATAGGGTCTGCGGCTTCCATGATGGCTACTCCTAGCTTTCCGCGACCCACTTGACATCAGGTTGCAACCCACCAAGTGGGTCCTGACTCACAATTTGAGAAACACTGCTATATACCCTTCCCCAGGAGTAATTATCATTCAACTCACTGGGACTTACTGAGGACTAGTTGTTCATAGGATTACACTGTAAGGCCCCGATCCTATCTTTTCCTTTCCCCACTGGAACACGTGCTGCATTCCGTGCAGGAGAGTCCTGGACCTCTCCCTGGAAACATGCTTAAGGCCCAGATAAAATTGGGCTATAAATTGTTTTCGATTTGGGGATGTGATTTTACTTCCCCTTCTTTTCTTTGTCTACTTTGGCCTTTTTTTTTTTGTTCACACCAGTCATGTGACCTGTTCTCCCCTGCATCCCCCCAAAATGGATTGGAGGACAGGGTTGGAGGAGAGAACTTTGACTCCAAGGCTATTTCCATAAATCAAATAGCAGCTTTGGGGGAATTTAGATCAGGGAACCAGCACAGCAGATAGGGTTAAACACCATTCTCCTAATTGAACTGAACCACAGCTGTTTTTAACTTTTAAAAAACTCTTTGGAAAAGCCAGCATTTTTGGAATTTCCCATCATCTCATTTTATGGCCTTTGTTTGGAATATATGTCTGAGGGCATATGTGCATGTGCGTGTGCGCGCGCACACACACACCTACCTTAAGATTGAACTGTAAATCTCATTAATTTCTATGGGTCTTAATTATCACCAACAGTGCAAACCTATGCAAGCAGTTTCAGAAGTTTGTCCCATGGAAGTTAATGGGACTTAATCCCAGGTAAGTACATATAGGACTGCAGCTCAACTTTCTTTGGATACAACTCTATATACCTGCAGAATCGTGCACCTCAACCAGTGGCCTTGGAGGAGTTTAAATAGGAAGAGTTAATTCACACAATCCCTTTGGTGTACTAGTGCATAATTGTTTAAGTGATGGTGAAGTAGGAATCTGAAATGCTTCAGCATAGCTAGAGATGGTAGCTCCTTGTGCTGTAGCAAATCTTCCAGAAGAGGATTGAGGAATGATGTGCCAAATCTAGATAAGTGATGCACCCAGAGGCCTATTTGCCACAAGCAAACTATCAGAACACATTACTCCAAAGCCACTTACGACCTCTGCAAAGGCATGCATATGGACTGGCTTTTCTCAGCCTACATCCCACCCACTTGCAATCTAACACTTCATCCACTGAATTCACAGATCCTTAGTGGACCCGTGATCCCCAGTCCACTGCTGTATTAGGAGTGCACTCCAAGGTCAGGTATGTGATATGCAAAAGCATGCATAGATGCTTTAAAAAAATAATTATTCTCAGCAAGGCAAATGCAGCTAATTTAAGACAGAAAAATAATTTGCTACGGTCCCAATAATATTCCGCATGCGTGAATGCGCATATATATATATATATCCATCTTGATGGAGACTAAAAGGTGGCAGCTGTGCCAAAGTAGTGGACCCCAAATCGCTGAGCAGAAATGAGCAGAGAAAGCTTTGATTGCTTCTAGAGCAGTAGTGAGTAGTGTCTTTCCACTACAAATCAAGCGAGCTACAAGGGGGGAAAAAAAGACCCAATCAAGGCAATAATGGCCTCCACTTCACAATCAGACAAGTGCTCCTACTTTAGAAATCCTACCATTTATGGCTGATTGCTAAGCCTGGCCTCATTTCTAATCTAAAGGGCGAGTAATAATTTGAGAAAGGAATTATAACAACTTCCCAACAATTTGGCAAATTGTTATTATTTGGAAGGGGGGAGGAGGAGAGGTTGTTGTGAAGCTATTGCTATTTGTAAGTTATGTAGCACCCCCTTTAAAAAAAGTGGTTAAAAAAAAAAGAATCTGGTGTATCCTCCAGATGGATTCATGTCAGTTTCATCCTAAAAGGAAAACTGAAAATATACACTAGAAAAGTCTGGACAGAATGTTATATGATATTGAATGTTTTAATTATACTGAGGGAGGAAAGAACAGATTACCCCTTGCTATGTGACCTTGACTATCAAGAATTTTGCTTTCATTATCATATAAGAATTTAAATGAAATATTCCTGCTGGGAATGGGGATGGCTGGGCAGTGGGACATGTTGTTGCTTTACTGGTTCCCTGGAAGTCATAGACCCCCACCTCAACATTTTATACTACTGAGATAGTGTTGTGGTTAATAACATTATTACAGCATCATTGTTGTTGCTGCAACAAAAAGAAGCCGTTTAATTGCAGATGGAAAAATATGGATCTTTTTCTAATCATGAGTACCTCTCCACAAAAGGTCATTGGATACTGATGCCCAGCCTGTCAACAACTTGTGTATAACTCTGAATTCAGGCAACTCATATTAAATTATTTTCCAAGTAATAACTGATTTATCTGAGTTAAGTACTTAAAGGTAACTATGATCTCGTAACGTTAAATAAAAGGACATGATACAGCTACTATGGTTAACTCTCCCAAGAAAATCCATGGAACTTACAAGTGCATAAGTTGGCAGATACATTATTTCTAAGCTGTAATGGCCCATTTTACAACCTGGTTGGCAGCAAAAGATTTAGATCCTTTAACACTTTAATCCTAAACAGACTGACTTGTGACGTCAGCTTGCATGAAGTAACTTCAACTTAGTTTCAATTAAATATGCTTAAAATCACAAAGTAAAGTAAAGACATAAACCTGTGGCTAGTGCAGATTGAACGCAAGTTGGACAACTTTCATTGTGTAATTTGGACGGTTCCTAAAGTTTTCTATTTCTTGTCAGAAGATGTTCAAAATGTGGAATAAGAATCCATGTGAGCAGTATTACCGCTGAGATGGACTTGCCTATTTTTAATTTTCTTTGCCAGTTGTACAGTATATATACCAATGTCTCTCAAATTTTTCTTCTCCCACATTATCATGCATCTGCCAGGTGAGACTTCATCCAAAAATAGTATATTGTTTTCAACTTATTCTTCATTGTGACATTGTTTGTCGTAGTGCTGAAAATTAAAACAGGGTTCTAGAACTTTAAGGATGAAATATTCATGCATATCCACAGGGGAATGTCCTTCCCCGTTTGACTCATCAGTATGAAAATGGAAGCATGGGAAATGCTGCTAGGAAAAAAAAGAATGCACAGGTACTATTTGTAGAATGAAGACTCCCTACTGAGGGATTTGCACCAATGGGAGCTGACTGCTTGCTTTTACTCCTGACTGAATGCAGATGAGTGGGATCAGCCTATGCAGAAGGTCTTGCACAGCTAGTCTGGGGATCAGGCCTTGGTAATCCTTCAGAATATATCAGATCCTTCAGGTGCCCTGCATCATAAATATATCCCAGACATAAAACTGACTTCATTCTAATATCCTGTAGAGATATTTTACAAGGGAAATGAAACTATAGACAGAAAATCATTTTATAGGTTATAGGTAATGCTCATGAATGGCTAGGCTCTTTTAAATGTAAATGGAGGTGGAACATTTAAGGGCCCAATTCTATCCAACATTCCAGTGCCGATGCAGCTACAATGCAATTTAATTCCAGGGAAAGGGAGGAAATGTTTCCTTACCTGGAGGAAACCTCCGAAATGCCTCCTTCCCGCTGCAGGATGCAGCTCGTGCCCCATTGGCGTGGCTGCATCAGCCTCTGAAAAGTTGGCTAGGACTGGGCCCTTAATCTATTTTTTTTTGTACTTTTTGAAAAATGTATTGGTACAAAAATACATTTCTACAAGTAGACATGTCTAGGAGTGCACTGTCAATAACTTAATCTTGGGGGCTGGGGGAAGAAGAAAAACTTAAATGTAGTAAGCCCAGTATTGAAAACTAGGGAATGTTGTTTTTGCCAGCAGATTTTAAAAGCATATATCTAAAGTGTGCCAGTATTTTCGCAAATGTATTAGATTTTTTTAAAAAGCTTTCTATCATGCAATGGGATCAATTTACAGCCATATTAATAGAAAATTGACGGTCAAGACCTAGGAAAATGGTTTTCCTAGTACAGCTGCATTCTAGGAAATTTTGTATTCTCTGAATGTTTAGTATTTCACAGCAGGAGTATAAGCTTAAATGACCCCTAGTGTCAGAACACAGCATGCCTAAGACAATTACAAGTACTGTTTTCCGCTCCCACCCCTTTCTTCATGAAAAAAAATAAATCTAAACTACATGAACCATTTGATCTAAAAAGGTATCAACCACTCTTAAGAGAACAATAAATAACTAAAATTAATATGAAAACAAGTTGGAAACAAATCTTGGAAAATATTGTAAATAACAACAGGCTTACGATTTGTGCTTGCTCCCTTGATCAGATCAGTTAGGTAATAAATGTATATTTACTGAGGTTGTACAGGTTGAGGACCCCTTACGCAGAATTCCAAAATATGGAATATACTGAAATTACGTAACTTTTTTTTAGTGCCAGCATGATTTTCTTTTTACTTTTTTGCCTGAAGAAATAAAATCACAAACTCTGTTTTGTGCAAAAAAATTATGAAAAAAAATTGTGTAAAATTAACTTCAGGCTAACTTCAGGGTGAAGTCATCAGTAGTGTATAAGGCATAAATGAATTATGTGTTTAGATTTGGGGTCCCATCTGCAAGATCTCTCACTATGTATATGCAAGTATTCCAAAATACAGAAAAATTCAAAATCCAAAATACTGCTGGTTCTAAGCACTTCAGACAAGGGATGCCCTGTGTTAGTATTGTCAGCCGTGGTAGACAGTGGTAACCAAAGTGCCACAGGAGTTAGACCACACTACAAAGATTTGAATCTTTGATCATGACCCTCTTCAAAGTAACTGTAGTACAAACATATCAAACAAACAAACAAAAATCTACATGTTCATTTCAATAAATGACAAAAAAAAATGCTTGTTTCTTTTCTAATTCTGGAAGCTGGTTTTAAAGGATATTTTTGCAGGATATTTTTGTAACTCAATTAGTCATGTCATTTCACACATATTAGCATTTTGATGGCAACAAATTTCTTACACTAAATGTTTAGTGATACCTGGCATATTTTCTTAAACCTGTTCTTCTATAATTAGAGAATATTGTTACTGAGTGTCAGTAATTATAATTAAATAAAGTCAATTCTTAAAAGATTTTGCCCCCAATACAAAAACTATGATGCAAAACTATGATAGATTAACAGTATCTATTGTAACAGTGCATGATATGTTTAGAAGACACTAGTTTAGGAAGCATAGCTGCTGATGAAGAAACCTTGCTGAACGTTTCAGAATCTTGGAAGTGAAGACAGTTTGCTAAGATGGTAGACATGATAAAAAGTAGAGTTTTTTTTTCCTCCAGAGAAACTGCAGTTTCCTATTGAATGGGAAAGTATACACCTAGATGTAGCACATCATAGAATAAGGATACAAACAGTCTAGCGTTCAATTCACACTAACAGCAGATCTATAGTAGGCATTGAAGGTGATTGTAATAGCTCATTCAGAATTTAAATCATATACTGAATGGGTGAACTTCTCCCAAGCATATGATCTTCTGCTAAACCACCAATCAAGGAATGAGAAAATCCCAGGGCTACCACTACATATTTCAATGCTGGGAATGGGAGAAGAAAAAGGAATCAAGATTGCCAAGATACAAGGCATAGGTTTAGGTTAATTTGCAAAATACAGTAGCGTGATTTTTGAGAATATTTGTCATTGTTCCTTTCTATGTAGATACTGTATACTTTATAGTAACCATGGTAATGTTATCAACACTGGTCAAAGTGTCATGTTTTTATTTATGAAACTCACAGCTCAATACTAACCAGCTGGCCTGCGCCATATCCAACCCGAGTTAGGAAGTGGCAGTGGTGCAACTCAGAGCAAGGGGATGTTTGTTCCCTTACCTTGGGTAAAGCCTCGGCCACCCCTGGGGCTACTCAGATCTGCACCAGCAAAATTGCTGGTGCAAATCCGAGTGGCCCACGTAGGGCCGACTGGTCCAGGATCGAGGGTTAGGATCCAGCCTAAGTGCTGGATCCTGGTTCTATCCCTCCCCAGACTGGTCCACCCATATGCCCACCCTCCCCTGCCCTGTTCCACCTTCCCTCTGCTCCTCCCTGTGTTGCCTCCATAGGCTGGCCTTACCTGGTCATCATGGGGCACAGGGAAACCGGTGCACCTCCATGTGCTATCCTGTCCTGCTCCTGAGTAGTTGCAAACAACCTTTATGGCACGTCTGCGACAACACTGGGCTGATATAAGGGACTTGTGCCGGCCCAGGGTCAGAGGCAGATCTAAGGGAGGGCAAATCTCTAAGTTTTGCAAGAAGCCTTACCTTGCAGTGGAAAACACTCCTCTCCTGCACTGTTCTAGCCAATCCTCACACGGAACAGCAACATCTTGGCGTTGCTTACTGGCTACAGCAGCAAGGGAGAGGAGGGATTTACATGACAGGGTAAGGCTTCTTGCAACACTTAGAGCTTTGCCCTCCCTTAGATCTGCCTCTGCCCAGGGTGCAGTTTGGATTGCAGAGCCATGCTCGGCTTGCGGTACACCAGGGGTGGTGCGACATCACTATGCCCCCAGCACTGCTGCCCTGCCCACTGCGTTGCCCGGCCACACCTCCCTGCTCCCAGAACTGTTCCATTTGGGAGCAATCCGAGTGCAAAGGAGAGCAGGCCCCCCCCGAATAGCACGCTGTTTTTTCTATACCGCTGTGCCCTGCTGCAGCCAGCACCCACCATGCTTGCCTCTCCTCACAGCACCCTCCCTACACCTCTGTTGGACTGTGCCCAAAGAGATTTTTGGCCTTGACACTCTTGCCTAGTATGCAGGACTCTTATACAGGTTTAGTCACTCGCTAAGTCAACCCAGTGACATTGGCCAGCCATTTAGGCACCCATGAGGAATGTTCAGATTTGAAACACAGGGCAAAAGAGAAGCTCTCCTAAAGTAGTGGCTTCTGTGCAGACAACTCTTAGTGGCCAATTTAGCCCATATTTCTCAATGCCCCTCTGGTAGCAGCCATTCCTCCTTCTGCTATGAAGACCCTTTATTGCCCACTCTTTAGGGACCCTCTGGGTGTATCACAAGCTGTGCACATAGCTAATCTTGGAGCTTTTTTTTTTTCCCAGAGGAGACAACATGCAGTTAAAATCATACTCATAAACATGGGTGCATCCACTTTTCTGCTGCAAGCTATAACCAGGGATGTGTGGAACATCCGTGGTGAGACATTTTGATTATCCTCACTCTTTCAGAATTCCTCTTGACGTTTTGCTTGAGAAGGAACTTTCACGTTCACCTGGATTATTGAGCCACACTTTGCTTTCTTACAGTAATCCCACAGAAGCACGTGTGTCTTGAGAGTGATAAAACTAACCTTGAACCTCAGTACAGGAGTTTGCCCCCGTCTACTTTCAATAAGTTACATTTCACATTATGGTTGGACTGATATCCTTATCCTTGTTTTATGTTCAGAACCTCAAAGTGCTTTGCCAGGACAAACCCCCAGAAAACAATGTTCGTGTTTTGAGTTGCTCTAGTGCGGGGGTCTCCAAACCCCAGACCAGGGCCAGATGTGGTCCTTGGAGAGCCTCTATCTGGCCCGTGGCAAGCCTCTGGTCCCCTATGAGCCTCTGGCCCTCCTCTCCTTGCTGTACCCTTCAAGCTCTGGTTGTGTGTGAAGGTTGTTCTGAGAGCCAGGAAGGCCACCTGCAGCCTCCCTGGCCCTCAAAATGCCTGTGGAAGGCCGGAAATAATCACTTTCTGCTTTTCCCAAAGACCCAGAAGCAGCGATGGGATCTACAAATGAACAAGTGGAACGCTGGGCGGGATGTGGGCGGGACTTCCGCTTGAGTGGCAGTCCGTCTGTAGCGTTACGCGGCTGCCCTGGCCTCGGGGGGCTCCTGCTCGTCGCGGAGGACAGGTGAGGGTCGTGCCAGGTGCCTGGGCAAGCAGCGGGGGGGGGCGCGCTAACCAGGGACAGCCCCCCCGAGGCCAGGACACCTACGGAACGCTACGGACGTGCAGCCAATCACATGGAAGCCCCGCGTCAGTCCTGCCCAGCGTTCCCCTTGTTCATTTGTAGATTCCATCGCTGCCCAGAAGTGAATTTATTGGCCCTCTCAATGGCTTTCTGCGGGTCAGGGAGGCTCCCCAGCTCTCAGAACATACTTTGGGGGTTTCCTATAATCTGCTGTTTCTGAGATATTTATGCCACCACATTTAAGGAAGTTGCTTGTGGGGTGGGGGAATGGGAGTCTATTAAAGTGTGTGCTATTTTTTGTGTGTGTGCTTGGAGGAATTCTGGAACTCTGAGTCCTTTCATTCATTCATTAAGTTCCATCTCTAATGTATTTATTTAAATGTTCTGCTTAAGTTTTTAAAAATTATTTTTCCGGCCCTGACACCCAGCCAGAAGCGGCCCTCTGGCTAAAAGGTTTGGAGACCCCTGCTCTAGCGCAGTGACTCTCAAACGTTTTCAACTGGCGGCTCCTTTGACCTATTTCGCCATTGGCTGTGGCTCCCCATTGGGGCAGTGGGGTTTTTGTGAAGATTCCGTGTCTCTCCAGGGATCCATGTCTCAGAGTTTGCAAACCACTGATCTAATCAGATACGGACTGTGCGAACTATTCTGGTTTGAAAGCATAGTTTGGACTATTTGCTAGTGACATAATTTACAACGTACCGGTTGACATTCCCAGTTGTTCAGGCCTTAGGACTCTTGTTAGATCATGGGAGCTGTAGAGTTTTAAGTTTCAAAATTACCCCTGCTGTCATGTCTGATTAAGAAACATCTACTTCCATGTCAGCAGAAGTATCTGTTTTCAGGAAAAAGATCGTTTTCATGAGAAAATTGATAGAAATAAAAAAAAAGTGAACTGCAATTATAAAATGAAAAGACAGTATGAAATATTAGAAGTAGCACATAACAACTGTGGATTTCGATCCCACCCACAATTAAGGTAGGTAAACAGCATTTACAGGGAAAGTAAGCATATGATTTTATTTTATATATTGAGATGTGCTGAGCTTTGTTTTGCTCTGAGAAACAAGAGAAAATACCAAACAATGCATAATTTGTTCTCCCACCAGAGTTGAAAAATCAAGGTCCCTAGAGGTTTTGGGGTCTTATGTAAAATGATCTGGGACTCTTGCAGAATTTTTTAAGCAATGCAAAAGCGAAATGAAACACAAACTCACTTGTTTTTCTTTTTCTTCTTTCCTTTATTGCAATTAAAGCTGCTTTTTTTGCTGGCTTCATCAAGATTGTTTTCAATGACGGGAACCCATAGATTATTAAAATGCTGGATCGGTGCATAAGCTAAATAAATAAAACTGAATTAACAGAGTGGTCTGCCAAATTCCCTGCTGGGCCTCCCCAAGGGCCCTGATGCCCACACTAGGCTTCCCCTCCACTAGTTTCCCCTCCACTAGTTTCCCCTCCACTAGTTTCCCCTCCAGAGCAGCCTCAGAGATAGGCAAGAGGAAGCAGGTTCTGTCACCCACTGGGCCTCCTCTCTTCCAGCAGCTTTGCTTGGGCTCACCGGCTGGCCAGCCTCCTCCAGACTGCCCTCATCACTGGCGTAGCTCCAAACTACCCTAAGTCTAGCACCAACAAACCCCACCACCAAACAATAGGCAGTCAGCTTGCCTAAGCCACAACTGCCTCCTCCACTTGGTGGTTCCAGGGGCGTGGCAGCCATACAATAGTTCTCAATAATTCCCCACAATAAGCTTACCTTCCTTTAACCAGTCAGTCCATCCATCAGTCCGTCCAACAGTCACCTTCCTTCCTTCCTACACCTGCCTGGTGCTAATCACCCTTCCATCCATCCATCCATCCATCCATCCATCCATCCATCCATCCATCCATCCAGCACTTACCCAGGTGCTAATCACCCTTCCTTTCACAACCCAGCCAGCACCTACCTGGTGCCCACCTCCAGCACCTACCCAGGTGCCTTACTCCAGCTCCTGCCTCCCACTTTATACTGAGGCCAGCCAATCGGTGTCTGTTGCTAGGCAGGCTCTAGCATCAGCCATGCCCATCTGCACCTGTGCTAACCTCCCTTCATTGCCAGGGGCCTCATCAGCCTGCAGCTGTGCTCCCAAGGCTTGCAAAGACCTTGGGGGTTAACCCTATAATCCCTGGCTTATCTGGGACAAGGGGCCCAGATAAGGGGAATGATACCGTAAGGGGGATGATACCATTCCCTATCTCCTCGGGGTATCTCCTGCCTTTTCCAATACATGGTTATTAGAAATTAAAATGCCAAAACCTGACTGCAATGTATAGTATTTATCAATGGCAAATTATCAGGAAAGTGGAGAGGCCACTGCAGATCTGGAAGGTCCAGAGCAGAGAAGCAATTTGAGTTGATTCAGCATTCAACATGATCCATATTGGGGCTCCCTTGAAATCTAGTCAAGACTAAACTGTGAATAGGCAAAATATTCTAAGGCAGTGATTCCCAAACTGTGGGTCAAGACGCACCAGTGGGTCATGAGCCAATTTCAGGTGGGTAATGAAGCACCTAGAGCAGCCATATTGAAAATATGGGAAGATGGGATGCTGGAAAGGGGAAGGGCTGTTTTGCTTGTGTCAAGATTGCTTTTTTCTTTTTGATTCACTTTGCTATTGGAAAATGGCTGGGAAATAATCCTATTTCCTGCTGCATTCTCAGGAAAGCAACAGGCTCTGGCGTCATAATGATGGCACTTCCGCTGGGTCCAGGATAGATCATCATTCTAAAATGTGGGTCCTGGTGCTTAAAAGTTTGAGAACCACTGCATCTGTTGTATTTATTTTATCTTAGATTAATATCACACCATAGCACAGGAAGATAATCCCATATCCAAACACCCAAAATTCAGACTATTCCGAAATCCGGATATCTTTGCCCAAGACTGAAAAATTTTTTGGGTAGCGTGAACACTAGAAAGTCTTGTGCTCATTCCCACTTACAGGCTGTAAGTTCTATTCTCTGCTCTATGGTGGGTACCTATACAGACAGCAGACCCCCAAATGGGTAACTGAAAGGAGCAAGAGAAAGCATTTCTCATTATATTTTTGCAATTATTCTGAAATCCAGACACCTTCCCATCCCAAACAGCCCGGATAAGGCATACTCAACCTTTATCAACTGCCATATAATAAAACATAACGCTATAGTGGATTCTTAGTTGGGGAACTTCTTCACTGGAACAATTTACTGGGAGTCTATGAGATTACCATTTAGGCAGCAGGTTAAAACTGCTTTTCTTCTCTGATGGTTGAGCTATGATATTTGTGGTTGTCTTGCTCCATGTAGTTGTTGAACCGTGTAGATTATTTGTGGCACTATATTATTCTTGTTTTTAGTGCTTTTTTTTGTACTCCCCTTGGAAGGCTTTCAGTTGAACGATGAGAGGAAAATGCTTTAAATAGTCATTTTTTAAAATGTAGACTTTACGCAAACATGTTTTTGTTTTTGATGCATATACACAATACGACAATGCATTTCATGTATAGCAATAGCTATTGAGAGCACTGCTGCTTAGTAAGATCGCTGGAAACAGTCAGTTACATCCCAAGTTGGCTCTACCTGGCTAATGAAATCTCTGACGTGACCCGCTCAGTCATGACCCGCTCAACTTAGAATAAAACTTAGAATAGAACTTCAATTGTGTTAACACCCAATTGTTATCCTTCACAGCCCTTGTGCTAAATGTGGGGAATGTGTCTTCCAACCGGTGTGTTCACATGTTGGGGAAAGCAGGCCCAGAGCACACTAATCTGGAGTTAGGCCAGCACAGTTAGGCCAGCAAAGTTTGGCTGGCACAAGGGACACTGTAAAGCATGTTTGGACCACTCTGGGAGTCAGGGAGATAGTGCATGTCTGTGTCCTGGCCTTTCTGACTCCGAGAGTGGTCCAAACATACTTTACAGTGCCAGCCAAACTTTGCTGACCTAACTGTGCCAGCCTAACTCCAGGTTAGGATTGCACTCCTCCAGTCACATTTGCCCATTTTGCTGCAGTCAATACAGTTGACATTTTAATGTGTCCTAAGTATATAAAATGTGAGAACTGTTTGGAGGCACAAAGTAAATCCAGCACATAATTGTATGTGGTATGAAATTTCAATGGGTGCACTGTCTCTTCTTCCCTCACCTATGGCACTGCTGGGTAAATAATGTTTATCCCATATTAAACACACACACACACACACACACACACACACACACACACGGCATCCAAACTTGCTTAAAGTATTTATATTACCTTTTTCTTTGCCAGTGGAAATACCAAGACCAATTTTGGAAAACTACTCCTTTTCAACAGACAATAAGAAATGTGAGACCAGCTATTGTCTCAACAGCTATTGTCTGTGCCTGTTTTTCCTGCGAATTTTCAGGCTATATATACACACAGAGCTCTAAGCTGGGTGTGGATAATATTTGGGAAACAACAGCAAGGGAATGCGAGGAACTTATTGATTTATTGGCTACTTTTATTATGAGCTGTTCTCTTTTTTTAATACCATGTTGTGATGAATGAATGATTTATGCTGCTGTTTTCTTTGGGAGTTTTATGTGCTGTGGATAGCATAGGCTGTGCTATGTGCTGATACATCTAGTATTTTTACCTGTTAGTTTTATTGTCATTTTTATTATTGATTTTTTATTTACATTTATTGAATTATTTGATATTGTTAGCCTCATTGAGCAACACTGGAGAAAGACAGGATATAAATCTCTCGAATACATATATTTTAGGATTTGGGCAAGCAGAATAGTAGGTCTTTTAGTGGCAAGCGTGGTTCTTATAAATGCTTAAAATCCACAGGTTATATAAAGATTAGTTTAGGTTTTCCTGGCTGAAAATTAATGTGTGTGCTTTTTGGTTAAATGTTCTAAGAGAAAAGGCAGAATACATTTTGAATGGGAACAGGTGTGGAAGCTGATGCTGTAGTAGTATTGGAAATAATAAACAATACACATGGAATAAGTAATAGCTTCAAATGTGAATTTTCTGCCTCAAGTCTCAGGTATTTCTTCAGAAACCTGAAACACCTGCATTCAGAGCTTTTTAAATACTGCTTAAAAAAACCCAGATTCAAATATATTTTTGCAGTTTGTTTTTGCAATAGGGCAGGCTGCTTTCAGGACCGTGAAGTCATAAGCAAAGCATTTTAAAATTAAATAAATAAACCCTGCTCAAATATGAAAACCCCATAAATTTGTACCTCCCAAGTGTGATTGTAAACTTGACAACTTTGGTCTTCACCTACAACAATCATAAATGTGTTAAGAGGCGATTTTGTGGCTTCCTGTTCATGATGTGTATAAACGCACAGCAATTTGATAGGGATCTGCATGCAGATCCAGGGGAGAGAGCACAACAATTGTGGATGGCAGGAGAAGTGGATTACAGGCCACCACATGGATTCTGGCCTCCAGAACCATTCACAGACTATACACAGTATCTTCTTGTAGTGGTTTATGTGGTCTTTTCCTCCAAACATGATTGGATTTAGCATAGGCTTGGGAATTCCAAACAAGCTATACTGTGGGTGCAAGTTTATTTACTTTAAAACATTTTTATTGGCACCTTTCTTGCCACCAGGCAACCAAAGCGGCTTATAAAATAGAGAATAAAACATTTAACAAAAGTGGGGAGTATGGAGCCAGTATCCCAACACAGAATCCAAGCTGAAGGCCATCCTGATAACCCCACCACTGTTATGACCCTCCTCCACCCTGAGAAAAAGCTGACCAAAAAAAAGATAGATTTACAGCCAATCTCCCAAGTGAGAGTAGGGTTGGGGCCACCCAAGCCTCAGGAGAGAAGGCATTCCACAGTGCTGACACCAAAAAGGTGTATTACCATTGCACTCCTGAGGTTAATAAGGGCACTCAGAGCAAGGTCTGAGTTGTCAACTGGAGCATAAAAAAGTCACATAAAGTATATAGAATGGAGACGATCCTTAAGATATCTACTTTCAGTTTTAAAGGTCACAACCCTGGTAGGGTCTTAAAGGTCACAACCAGTAGTGTCATTCATTAACAAGGAGACGGAATGCGAGGCGGGACTTACCCCTTGATTGACAGGGAGCCCGTGACGCGTTGCTGCCTGCCGTTCCGCCGCGGGGGCTCCTTCTGGGTGGCGCGCCCCTCCGCAGCTCTCCTAAGCACCCAGTGCACCACCCAGGCAAGCGGGCACCCCCTCCGAGGCCAGGGGTGCCCGCTCGGCAAGGCAGCGACACATCAGAACCGGGCAGCCAATCAGACGGTAAGTCCCGCCTCGCGTTCCGTCTGCTCATTACTGAATGACACTACTGGTCACAACCTATGAATTGACCCTGGTAACAAAACGACAACCAATGTACTTTATGAAAAATGGGGTGATGTGAGTCCACTGAGCTGTGCTGGTTAACAACCTGGCTGCCATATTTTACATCAGTTGAAGTTTCCAGACTCCTTCCGTCAGCGACCCCACATACAGCACGTGCCCCATTGGCACAGCTATGTCAGTGCTGGAAAGTTAGTTAGGGCGCAGTCTTAATGCCTAGACTAATGGTTCTCAAACTTTTCAGTACTAGGACCCACTTTTTAGAATGACAGCCTGTCCAGGACCCACCAGAAATGATGTCATGGCCGGAGGTGCCATCATTGTGATGCCAGAGCCTGCTGCTTTCCTGAGAATCCAGCAATCAGTTAGGTTATTTCTCAGCTGTTCTCCAACAGCAACGCTCATCAGAAAGAATACAATCTTGACACAAGCAAAACAACCACACAGCCCTCCCCCTTTCCAGCACCCCATCTTCCAGTAGTTTCAATATGGCTGCTCTAGGAGCTTTGTGACCCACCTGAAATTGGCTCACGACCCACTGGTGGGTTCAAACCCACAGATTGGTAACCACTGGCCTAAACTATGTCTGCTGTCTGAGAAAGGTGAAAATCTAACCTGATAATGTTTTGTCTGGGCATACTTGTTCATATTTCACTTTCACATTTCTATTGCCAACATGAAATCGAACATTTTTTTTTGCAGATGTTCAATTTATCCCCCCAAAATGCAGTCATGTTTCATTTCAGAACATTCTGAAATGTTTCCCCACCAAATCTTGAGGTTTTCATTATTATTATTATTATTATTATTATTATTATTATTATTATTATTATTACTACTACTACTACTACTACTACTACTACTACTACTACTACTACTACCCCCCTTCACATATGGAATACAGGTCACTGCGCTGACTAGATGTAGCATACTGCCACCTGGTGGTGAATCATAAAACAGAGCAAGGAAAGTGAAATCCTAAGAATTCTACCATACATTTATTGCCTGATCAATTGCCTTCACACCACTTGCCTTCTGAGCTAGCAGATGTTTCCTATAGCTGGTGCAACTTTTGAACTCATTTTAACCTTGTTTCAAAATGCAGTTGGGTGGAGAAATGTCACATTAAAAGAAAAGTTGAGATGATAACCTCCTCTCCCCTATTCAAAAATACTGATTTTTTTCCCCCTACATGATTCATCTGGCAAATATCTGTATATGATTTATCCTCCACATATCATCTCTCTATATTTTGTACAGTCATTAAATACCTTGCACCTAACGACTATGCATGAAATTGGGCGAACTTCAGAAGCTAGTGGAGGACAGGGAGGCCTGGCGTGCTGCGGTCCATGGGTCGCGAAGAGTCGGACACGACTTAGCGACTGAACAACATCAAAGACTATGCTGTTAAAAAAATTCCCTATAGCAGTGGGTTGTGACCCACCACTGAGAGCAAGAAAGGGCTATTCCCTGCAGAGGTGGATCTAAGAGGGGGCAAATCTGTAAGTTTTGCAAGAAGCCTTACCCTGTCATGTAAATCCCTCCTCTCCCTTGCTGCTGTAGCCAGTAAGCAACACCAAGATGTTGCTGTTCTGTGTGAGGATTGGCTAGAACAGTGCAGGAGAGGAGTGTTTTCCACTGCAAGGTAAGGCTTCTTGCAAAACTTAGATTTGCCCCCCCTTAGATCCGCCTCTGATTCCCTGTTAATAGTGGCCCAGTGGAGTGGAGTGGCCCAGGAATAGATGTCCTGACAGCACCACAGAGATCACGGTGCTGCAAGGATGCAGGGGCATGGAAAGGAACCTCAGAGGGTAGGGAAGCCTTTTGGAGGGTGCTATAGCAGTGGTGTCATTCAAATGATTTAGGAACAGGAACTCACTTTTGATTGGCACTTGTTGGGAACCCGGAACCAGCCACGGAGCCCGTTAGGATCCGGAACGCCCGTTCTGGTCCGTTCCCCCTGAATGACATCACTGTGCTATAGGCTTGCAGCGCCCTCTGTGACCCTCCGCGCTGCAGAAATGAGTGCTGATTTGCAATCGGAACTCACTTCCTGATTGTGGTTGATCGCAAACAGGAAGTGAGTTCCAGTTGCGAATTGGAGCTCATTTCGGCAACGCACAGAGTCGCAGAGGGGGCTGCAAGCCTCCAGTACCCCCCAGGCTTCCCTACCCTCTGAGGTCCCTTTCCATGCTCCTGGGTCCCCACTGTGCAGTGAACGCTGTAGTTCTGTCAGGCTGCGCGTGCGTGCCCGCCCCTGCAAACACTTACTACCAGTCTTCGAACTCCTAGAGAGTTTGAAGACCGCTGCCCTAGCTTTACAATAAAGTCAGGAGCCACAAAATATGTAAATGTATGCAGTGTAGTAGGAATTGTATGGCATTGGCCAAGATCTGGCTTGCAGCACCTCTTTAGATTTTTTGAATTAAATTTGCTCTGATGGCAGGAGAGGCCAGGCATAGGTTAGCATAATCACCAATGTACATCTGTAAGAGTCAGTAATTGATTGAATTTTGCTTCTTACATTTTAATGTATATTCATTTGCATGAGGATAAATTTCTTGGCACAGTTGTGTGTTGCAGCCCAGAGTTTGCAGAGCCAAAGCTTCCATGTGTCAGACTCTAAAGGCTGATTTATAAATACACATTCTTCACAATGACTGCAGCATCGAATGATGACTTGCACATTAACCCACCATAGGCAGATGAAACTTCCCCCCCCCCCAAATGCAATCAATGCACATATTCACCAGAGACTTCTCAAGTGTTGATCAAATTAGAACAGTGTCTATGTAAACTGACCTTTTAATCATTTAAATGAAACTCAAACATATCAGACCTTTGGATAACCTCTAGGTATAACACAGCCGATTTGCTTATATTCTGTTAGGCGAATAGGGCTAGCAATAACGTAGACACTAAGCCATACCACACATTGAAGCCATGGTCAGGAACAGGTTTGCAAAGTGTGGTTTAGGGCAGCCATCTGTGGTTACAAGCACAATATTCATTAAGTAGCTTGAAAGCTGAAAAAAGAATGCCATAAATGGAGAAATGTGAGAATCTGTGAGACACTCCTGATTATCTAACCAAGGGTTAGGGTTGGGCCCAGTAGTGGGATTGACAAAAGAGCCGCCCGAACGTGAGGCAGGACTTACCATCTGATTGGCTGCCCGTTCGTGACGCGTCACTGCCTGACCAACCGCTGCGCGGGCACCCCTGGCTTCGGAGGGGGTGCCCGCTTGCCTGGGGGGGCGCACTGGGTGCCTAGGCGAGCCGCGGAGGGGCACATCACCCGGAGGGAGCCCCCGCGGCGGGTGGGCAGGCAGCGACGCGTCATGGACCGCCTGTCAGTCAAGCAGTAAGTCCCGCCTCACGTTCCGGTGGCTCGTTTGTGAATGACACTACTGGTTGGGCCCAATCCTATCCAACTTTGCAGCACTGATGTAGCCATGCCAATGAGGCATCAACTGCATCCTGCGGTGGTAGGGCAGTCATGGAGGCAACCTGAAGATAAGAGGACATTTGTTCATTTACCTTGTGGCTGCATTGCATTGCATTGCCACTGGAAAGTGGAATAGGATTGGGCCCATTGTATCTAGGCTGGCTGTCCTCCTGCACAGAGAAGGACTTGCAATTACATAAAACTGAGCCATGGTTTTGCTTACCAGAAATCTGAGCTGATGAAGAGTCCCAATTTTAAACCTCTAAAGCAAATCCTTCTCCAGTATCTTTCAGCAGCATTTTAATTGCTTAGCTGAGATTAGCTCTCTTCTCCCAAACCTCCTGCAAACTATTACATCTCTACTCGTATTAGAGATCATGCAAAAGTTTAAGAGATATATGTGGACTATATCCACCAGAGAAGGTCTAACTTGCAAGTTGACACAGATTGTTAATTTGATCTGCAGATTATATGAGCAGCAGCTGTGGCCTGCGAAATGAGTTGGATAATGTTCCATTAATGATAGTTCTTTTAGCTATAAATGGATAAGCCAGGCAAACTTTAGAAAAATCCTTCCAAGGGCAGGGAACTTTACGACCAATTCAGCCATTCGCCTTCCTGATCATGCATGCGTGTAGGAAAGTGGACAGAAAACAGCCAATGTCTAGGCTAACATAATGACATGGTTGTAAATTCTTCAGACAGTTTTGCACATTCCTACTCAGAAGTTCCTACTGAATTCTGTAGGACTTACTCCCAGGTAAATGTGCATAAGATTGCGGCCCAAAATATTTCCTCCGTGGGACGACCTCCTAAATAAAGGAATGTGTTTAGGACTAATGTTGCAGCATATTTTTTCGTCCTATAGAGAATTTGATCTGAACTAAGAAAAACAATGAAGATTAACTGAAAGGTTAGGAATTTAATTGTCTAGTGCAGTGATTTTCAACCACTATGCCGTGGCACATTGGTGTGCTGCAAATGGTTTGCCGGTGTGCTGCTGAACCTTGGGAGAGGGTAATTTATTAGTAGGGCATTTGGGAGATGCGAGCCCCCCACCGGCAGTATGGTGTGCCTTGCCAATTGTCAACAAACTGATCTAGTGCCTTGGCAATTTTAGTGCTTTGTCAGTGTGCCGCAAAAAGAAAAAGGTTCAAAATTGCAGATATACTATAACGGATGCTTAAGCAGTTCCAAGTTCAGTCTGATCCAAAAATGATTAAATGAAAACTTTAAATATAATGCTTTGCGCCTTCCATTTATACAAATGCAGGAGACGTACCACGGCACCGCAGCTCTTAAAATAATAAATCAGTCAATTAAGGGTACAATCCTAACCAATTTTCCAGCACTGGGGTAAGGGCAATACACCTCCAAGGTAAGAGAACAAACATTCCCTTAAAAAGGCCTCTCTTACCACTACTCCACCGCAGGACGCAGCACATGCCCCATTGGCACGGCTATGTCAGTGCTGGAAACTTGGTTAGGATTGCACCCTAAAGAACACTTGACTTTTTCTCATAACCATTAAATTCCCTTTGCCTTGCTTGACTGTTTCATCTGTAGGCATTTTTGTGCAAACAGATGTTCAAGCGCCTCACAAAAGCAGAGACCATCTGTAGGCTCGGAATCCAATGGTTGGAGCTGATTTAAACAGTGTTTTCAAGCAAATATAATCCTGCAAAACTTCTAAAGTAAGAAGCAGAACAGGAGCAGAAACAAAATCTTCAGTATGGTGATGCTGATTCCACTGATAAGAGGAGAAAAATCTACTTGCTGAAACTCACAGTCATGCAAATAGCCATTGTAAGGATTTTTGTTGTGTTTTTATATTGTTTACACCTCTGGAAAAGGAGCAAAAGAGTCGCAACCGATCGACAATGATGCAGATTAATACTTGGTTACAACGAATTATTTCAGTAGCTTAATAATCAAGGAGGAATTTGTTTCATGGCTAATTTTCCTGTTATGTTCCAAACATGCAAGAAGGTTTAGGTCTCAGAAGGTCTCAATTAGCTCTATAAATTGAAATAGGAAGAAAGCAGTATTTAATAAAAGAAGTGTGTTTGGTGTTTTTAAACCAGCATTTCATCTTTCAGTTGCATTTTCAAATGCAAAGAATACACATAGAATACAAACAGTATATTATTGTGGTGTTGTATGAGGCACAGTTAAGAATATAACATTTTGAAATAAAGAACATAATTTATCCTCCTCAATCTACCTCCAATGCCAGTAAAAAAAGACATCCGTGGACTTTTTCATATTCATGTACATTTTATTGCATTTCATTACACGGCTGGTAACTTAATATCTACAATAAGTTAAGAACATGTTACTTTCTAAAGCACGAGAACCTACGCTCTTATAAAGAGCAGGACAAAGTAAACATTATACAACATAATGTGACTATACCTACTGCACAGGATCCTATTTTCAGAACATTTCCGTAAAATATTGCTCTCTGCCCGATTGTCAATTTCGAACTCGGTATTTCTGGCTGGAGAAAGAGAACCGCTTGGGGTCCTTCAGAATTTTTTTTGGTTCTCTGAGGGCTTCAGGATTAGTTTTTTCTTCCTCTTCCAGAAATGAACTCTCGGAATGGTCTCTGTTTTCCAGAGCAAATTGTAGAGAGTTGTAAAACCTTAAAACAAAACACACAGGCATGTTTTATGTAAGGTTTGCTAGACAACACCAATCTGTTCCGCTCCTATTAAGGGCATAAGCAGGTGTTACTCGTGTAATTAACACACAGAAATGCTGCTGCAGCTTCGAATGCACCAGTCTAGGTGCTGCCTGCTTTGATATGCAGCTCTCAACGTTAACTAAAAGCCCCCTTCTGCATTTTTGGTGAATATATACCGTGGGTCTGCTTTATCTGCTGATTCGGAACCTATGGGTCTGACCCACCATGAGTTCCGAACCTGTGGCTGGAGGACCCACCAAGGACCTCCCAATCACAACCAGTACCTCATTCTGGCATGCCTGGGAGGCTTTCTGTGACCCATGGAGGCCATGTGCAGCCTCTACTGGCCTTAGAACGCCTCTGAACGCAACTGGAGCAAGGTTCCGATCACATCTAGCAGCCTTATTGGACTACAACCCGCAGATTTAATTATCCATTTTATTATTCGGTATCTGCAGGGGGATACAGGAACGGATTCCCTGCAGAGGCTGAGGTTCAACCTGTAATTACATCCTCCAACACTTTCGAAGTCATTTCCTGGAGCCCTTTACAAGGGGAGAGTCCTCTTGTGAAATGGTGCTGGCTACTTTCTGATTGTGACCCATTGGTCACCTATAGAACAACGCTGTTTGCTAAAGCTGCCAGAACTATTCATGCCAATTATTTGGGAGATATTGCAGTAGACTGCAAAGGAGATTCCTTAATTTGAAGGGTATTTGTTGTTTTGTGTTTAATTTTATTTTGTTCTTGATAGAATTCATTGATCTTTGTATGTTGTTTGTACGTTGTTGCCTGTATTCCATTGAATTTTATAGTTGTTTGCATTTTGATTTTGAATTTTGATTTTGTATCTAAATTTTGATTGTGAAGGCTTTTAGCTAATATAATAAACAATACAATACATTTCCTGGAGCCAACATCTAGGTGCCTGCGGAAAAAGCCCTGAATTAGGCCCTCCATTAGGCCCCCCCTACCTCCCCACTTGGGGCACTAAGTGCCACCAGGATATTCAGAGGAAGACCTGGCCAGGTGGATGTTTTGATGAGCATGGGCCTTTGCCAGCCTGACCGACCCTTGATGCCGCTCTTGTCTGCAGCAACAGCTATCGTGCTCCAAATCGTTAACTGACAAACAGAATTGTCGTGATATATGAAATTGCCATGATTGAATTATGAAACTGTTGTGATATATGAAATTGCCATGACTATCTTTGGCCCTGTCCTTGTGGAGAGTTATTTCCAAGCCTACTCTCAGGGCACAATCCTAACCTGGAGTTAGGCTGGCACAGTTAGGCCAGCAAAGTTTGGCTGGCACAAGGGACACCGTAGAGTGCGTTTGGACAACTCTCTGAGTCAGGGAGGATGGCGCATGTCTGTATGCTGGCCTCTCTGTCTCCAACAGTGGTCCAAACATATGTTACAGTATTCCTTGTGCCGGCCAAATGTTACTGGCCTAACTGTGCCAGCCTAACTCTAGGTTAGGATTGCGCCCTCAGACTCATGAAAAATGTGAAAGAACAGTATTTAATTTCCTTGGCTCTTATAAGCTGTTTTATAAGACAATTTGGGAACGCCAGATACAGAATGAGTTAATGCAATGGCATTGTTGGATCTTGATGCCAATACAAATGTGAACGTATTCACAGATGAACAAAATCCTTGCAAATGATTTTTCAGATGCTTCTGGAAGCAAAGCTTTATTCATGCAATAAATAAAGCATCAGTTCTAACAGACATGTAGCATTACTGTAATAAATATTGAGAAGCAATATAAACGTTGGATATAAATCACAATATGCCACAACATTTAATGCAACATTAGCTTGCATGTATATTATTTTTCAACAATATACGCAGCCTCCAAACTTGATCATAGTGGGCCATTGAGTGAAACAAAGAAACCCATAAACCCTTAAGGGCACGTCAAAGCACCCTGGCCTTTTGAATTCATTTTGGCTCCATGAAATGTTTTAGGGGTCCCTAAGGGAGGGGCCTTCCTGCCAAAAAAAAAAAAAATTAAAAAAAAAAGAAGAAGAAGCAGCAGCAGCAGCTGTAGCATTAGTCCCCCTAAGCACCATTAATCAACACACAGAACTGCGGGAATTCTGGTTAAAGGGAGGGGAAATAGCAAACAATGAAGAAATGTATGTATCTACCTTCAATCATGCCAGCTTCTTTAGAGATTCTGTGAAATTCCGAGGAACACATATTTACAGAAATATAGTGGCACATGGCTAATCCTGTTATTCAGAGCACAATCCTAACCTGGAGTTAGGCTGGCACAGTTAGGCCAGCAGAGTGGCCAGCACAAGCGACACCATAAAGTGCATTTGGACCACTCTCGGAGTCAAAGAGGCCAACACACAATTGTGTGCCAATCAACCTGATCCTCCAAGAGTGATCCAAATGCGCTTTCCAGTGGCCCTTGTGCCAGCCAAACTTTGTTGGCCTAACTGTGCCGGCTTAACTCCAGGATAGGATTGCGTCCTCAGTCTAGTAACTGGAAGTTTAAGAACTCCCAAGTGTATGTTACAATTCCTTTTGTCAATAGAGACAAAATTCTGTATTAATGAATCAATACTATGACATCACAAGTTCTATGTATCTCTCCCATCCAGTAGCCACCTACATACTTTTACATGTTTCTTGCAATTATAATTGCTGGATGTCCAGGATGGACATCTTATGTGTTATATTAACAAACCTGCCAATTCTCTTTTTGTTTTCCTCCATCTTCTGATTAGCAACTTGAACTACAAAGTCAACATATTCTTCACTGACCATCAGTTTTCCTTTCTGGCTTAGTGGAACTTCTAAGCAGTGCGTACTCCGGACAGCCTACAGCGATACAAAAACAGAATCCAGAACATTCTCATTACCAGCTTATACTCATTTAAAGAAGCCAACAACCTCACAGGGCAGGGATGCCTATTAAAATAAGACTAATTAAAAAAACAAATATTATATACATATTTTTGCAGGTGGAGAAAATTAATAGAAGCAGCCAAGGACGGAACAATCTGTTTCTGCCACAATGCACAGTATACTTTTCCCTTTCTAATTTCTGAACAGCTATTCAATATGTTACACAGCCTGCTGAAAGCAAAAGGTTGGATCACACCTGTGGCAGCCCCTGTGCAACTACCTCTGAAGGCAGCTGATCCCTGGCCAACATCCTGTGATGACAGTGCTCAGAAAAGTGCCCCTGTTCTCATGGGACTTGAGGCAGTCACAGATGCATTTCCCATACAGAAATATGAAATGTTCATATGCGAACATTGTCTCCATATAATCCCAACCAGGCAGTGAGCCCAGCAGCATATTTCAAAGCAATCATGGTCATTACAGAGCAAAACAGACAAAACGTACCATCATAATTTTCCCTTTCCGACCAACAGTTATACCAGAGTTCCTGAATCCAGCTTCCATAGCCACCGTATGCTGTAAAAAGAGCAATACAATCAGAAAGTGTAAGCTGCATGCTTAACCTGGCTTATTTATTTAAGAAAATATCTTTTGCTTTCCTGGTCATACAAAAGTTCACAATGGCTCACAACCAATGTAACAAGTGCAACAGTGCAGTCAAGAGTATCATCAAGAGGCTTCCATTTTGTTGCTTTTGGTAATACAGCTAATAGTTGCAACTATGCCCAAATACCAAAAATAGCTCTTGCTTTTTTATGATTCCAAAATGTCACAGCAGAGCAAATCAGAAAAATTATATGACAGGCAGAAGGGGAGCATGCCCTTTATACCAATGATGGCGAACCTATGACACGTGTGTCAGAGACAGCATACCACAACGTCTTGGCTGACACGCCAGAGTACACCAATACCTGACAGCACCTGAATTTGATTTCATTTTTGTAATGACATTATTTGATATTTCTTTCTACAATACATAGCACCACACATGATTGGACTGTATTTTTCAAAAATAAATAAATGAATATTTAAAGCAGTGTTATTCAAACTGTGGGTCGCGACCTGATGTCAGGTGGGTCACAGAAAGCTGGGAGCAGCCATCTTGGAAACTGCAGACCTTACTCCTGCTATATGCCTTTTGTGAGTGTTAACAGTTTGAATTTTCAAGTGAGGGTTTTTTTTTTAATTGCTTTTGGTTCAGTGTTTTTACATCGTATTTTGTCCTAATCTTGCTTTCTGTCAGAGATGGTTCATGGTTGTACAATTGTTGCAGTCCAAGAATGCCAGTTTGCATTTCAGAAGTGTCAGTTTATTTTGTTACAATGACAGAATTTCCTGCTTGATGATGTCACTTCCAGCTATGACATAACTTCCAAGTTAATGACATCACTTCCGGTAGGTCCCAACATGAGTGCCATTCTAAAAAGTGGGTCCCGGTCTAAAAAGTTTGAATACCACTGATGTAAAGATTTGTTTCTCTTTTGTTTGGGGAGGAGTGGGATGACATACCAGCAGAGTCAAG
>JAJKFI010000028.1:13848468-13886448 GCA_029204185.1 Lerista edwardsae | reverse complement strand
CACCCCCCCCCCCCGCCCCAAAGAAAAAAAACAAATTCTGTTAATGTTCAGTACTCACTGAACGGTAGTTTTATTGAACCGATGTAATGAGAATACGCGAATCTTTCCGTGGAAATTAAATCCCATTTTTCGTCCAGCGATTCGCACACCCGTATGCAGAACACGCAGGCATGCTTAAAGAGGTTGAAATTAACTTTTACACGCGTGCAGGGAGATTTTTATTCGAGAATCCGCGGCAATCCTCCTTGGCGGGAAAGATCTGCGTCAGCCATATTGTTAGACCAGACCCTCGGCTTCAAGAATATGATGTCATGGCTTCTCCAGTGTATAATACCTTCATGCTTTTCTTCCTTTCACTTGCTCATCCTTTGGGAAGAACCGGAAGTGCGGTAAAGTTCAAGTTGCCTTGAACTTTGAGTCGAAGCGGTGCCGACGGTCTGGAATCGCGTCCTTCTACAGCACGAGGGTGAGTACCGCAAAATGCAACGTAGGTTCTTGGGGAGCGAGAGCGAGAAAAAGCCTTCGCGTGCCGCAGCATGCGAAAGCAGGGTCCAGTTTAGTCGTCTCCCTGCTGCGCGAGGAGTCCGCTTGCCTGCCTCTGCTAAGTAGCACAACTGGAAGAGTAATGTTGCACGCCCTCTGCGTGTAACTCGCTAGTTTCTGCCTCTCCTGTGTAGGGTTTCCTTCATTCTGTTGTATCTTTAACAGTAGGCAGAAATTCATCAGGGAAAGTTTTTCTCTATGCTATGTTTTAAAGAGGTTAAAAGCATGAGAGGCGATACGGGAAAAAAATGACTTGTCTGGCACGAAAAGTTAAAAAATTATTCAAATCTAAATAATAGCCAATTCTGAAGGTTGCAATGCTTATGACAGCTCTTAATGAAATCTTAATGCAATGCTTGACGCAGATCTTAACTGTTAAAAATAGGAGAGGTTGATAAGTGTAGGTGTTGTAATGCACTGGCAGAAGGAAAACGGTAGTCTGTTTCCCAGCATTTCATCAAAGGAAAGTGAGTAAGAACTATCCTTGGAACACTGCTGTTTTCATATCAAAGGTCACCACCTGAGCTCTCTACCCTAGTATTACAAACTGCTATTCATTTATTGTGCAGTCATCTGTCCTACACTTGCTTCTGAAGCATGGTGGGTTAAGTATTTACTTTTTAAAAAATCGAAAATGATTGACAAATAGATGTTTGTTTAAAATACTGATACCTTGTCTTTCCTTCTTGGACATGAGGCTGTTCACTATTACCATTTAAAAAAATATTTAGAGTGGTTATACTTGTTGGAAAATATTTGCAATTCAGGCAACATTTTGGATGGATGGGAACTGGTGAAGGGAACATTTCCACTGAGACCAATGCATGGACACTTGCTGTGCATGTGCAATTGACGCACTGGTTTCAAGATTGATAAACCCGTCCCCCTCTCAATGATTTAATGTTTAGGGATGTGGGGAAGCCTTGAGATGTGAAGAATGGCAGCAAGCCATTTTAAAAAGGCACCCCCCCCCAATTTTGGCAAAAGATAACACAGGGAAAAATAGGAAGAGTGTTGTCACAAAACTAGGACTGATGGAGCATGTGAGATGAGAAAGAGCTCTCAGTATTGGGTTGGCTAAAACTGAGAGAAAATGCTGCCTTGTGCACACTTACTGGAGAATAAGCTCCTTTGAACACAGTTGCTTCTGAATAAACATGTGTTGGATTATATTGTAAATTGGACTTTAGTGGGTTTTCTCCAAAGCAAGTGCCTTGAACAGTGCTAACACGGCCTGCACAAATATTGACCTTGCTAAATCAAATTCTGTCCCCACTGGAGGACCTTGATCAACTTTCTTGTTTTGCTACCCACTTGGATTCCATAAACAGAAGGGATATCAAGAATCTGGCAGGTGGTACTATCTGGCAAGTTGCCTTGTTTGGCTGGGTCAGACCCAAGTTGTGCAGGCCTTAATTTTGGGTGTCTAAAGTAAAATATCTGAAGCTGAATTGTAGCACCATGGTGCTACACCTCAAACCATAGGGAAGGCTATATGCTAGCTTTGTTTTTTGTCTTCCTCTTACCTCTCCCCTACAAACTGAAATACTTAAGTCTCTTAGTTTAGATTTTATTTTAAACATGTCTTTCAAAGCAATTTGTATAAGCAATCTTATTTTTCAGGAGTTTACTAGTGTGTAGTGAAACGTTTTTATGTAAGTGTGTGTATAGTTGAATAAAGCTGAGAAATAATAGAGCTGTAGTCCTTCGTATGCTTTTGTATATTATTTATTATTAAGAATTGTTTATATGTTGTTTCAACCATAAAAAAAAAAAAGAATCGCCAAGTGGTTTGCATTGCAAAATAAATAACAAAATGTTTTAAGGCCCAGTTGACCTTTTAAAGCCTGAACCCAGTTCCAGGACCATCTCCTCCCATATGAACCTGCCCTGTAAGATCTTTAACTGGTGTCTTGCTTATACTGTAGATCCTCTGCTCTCAGAAACACATTGGGAGTACAGAGGCAGAGTCTTTTCAGTGGTGGCCTCTGAAATACCCTGCCCAAGAATTGTTCTGTGCCTTCAACTGACTCTTGAAAACCACTCTGTTTCCTAGATTTTTGGTGTTATGCCATGATAAGTCCTGGAGGTGGAAAAAAAACCCTCTGGAAAAATCTGCTTTACTGCTATGTTTATTCTCTTTTTGATCTTATACAGCTTTTGTGCTGTTTTTGTATTTAAGTTTGTTGCCCATCTTGGTTGTGATCATTGGCAGTGGTAATAATAAGCCTACTGACATCATTGGATGGAGAGCTCTTAATTTCTATAGCAGGCATTAACCATGCTATTGAGAGACTGATTATCAATCAAAGTTACAAGTCAGTTCCATTGAACTCTGTGGAAGCCATTGCTAAATCCTGTTTATAAATGGTTCCTGTCAAAAGCATTTGAAAAACGTGCCTGTAATGAAGTGGCCTCTGAAATTATTGCAGTTTCTGTTGTTTTACAAAAGGAACTGCAGTTTCTGTTGTTTTACAAAGAAACTGCAAACTGGCAGCAAAACCTGTTTCCTTGGAAATGGCTGTATGAATGGGAAACGGCTTACGATCCAGACTTGACTTACAATTGCTTGCTGAAGCTCGATTGCATGCAGCCAGAGGGGAGAACCATACTGTGAAGGCTGAATCTGGGACTGAGGATTCGGTGAATCACAGAATGCTGTATATTTGTAAACACCCCATTGAAAAATGGCGGTTTAGACTAGCCTGCCCATGTAAGCCGCCTTGGGCATTTGCTTTGTCATGGGAAAGGCGGGATATAAATTCTTCAAATAAAATAAATGTGTGGGCTGCACTGAGAATATGATATAATGCAGTCAGCTTGTGTTAAAATGATTCTGTATTCTTTTAGTCCCAAATGAGAGGCCAAGGGAACAGTGATAGTTTGAAACTTGGGAATTAAAAATCAGCATGCCTTCAAATTCACATATTTTAAACAATCATTCTTAACATGCAGATTGGGGTTGCACTGAATTTTTTAAAAACCACATTATTAACCTGACATAGCATACCATTTTGTCCTTCATAAGGAAAGGAGTCCTTCATAAGCTGGCTTGTGTGCCTGGCATGCTTTTTTTAAAAATGCATTTGATTCTTAATAAAATCAATGGCTGCTCTTGCAAGGTAGAGGTTGTCATAAGGCATTCCCACCCACCCCGGCATATTTTTTGAAAAGAATAAAATGGCTAGTGAACCTTTGATTTGCATTTCAGCTGAAGAACAAGTTGTTTGATGCCTTTCTCTGAAAAGGCAGTGAAGATTCAGATACTGTATTTTTCCTTCTGATTTTTTTTAGGTTGCCATGGCAATGGGGAGAAATGTGATGAGAGCTGTCAGAGTGTTTGAATTTGGTGGGCCTGAAGTGCTTAAGCTGATGACGGATGTCTCGGTGCCAGTTCCAAAAGAGAACCAGGTAGAAATGAATGCCTTGGACTGAGTGGAATCTACTGAAGTGGTGGTAGTGATAAACTAATTTTCTTAGAAGCTTTTCTGCTCCAGTGAAGAACACAGAGCGAGCAATGACTGATACAATAACATAGAATTGCATGTCATTAAAAAAAAAAAAGGCAACCTAGTGAATTAGAAAAGCAGCAGCATCCCAAATAATAACATTGGCATCAATAATTTAATATGGGGTTCTTAAACTTTTTACACTGGGAATGTAAAATTTTTTAGAATGGCACTCATGTCAGGACCCACAAGCAGTGATGTCATGGCAGGGAGTGACATCCTCAAGTAGGAAATACCAAATTTGTGATGTAATCAAGTGACATTCCTGGGATGCAAACTGGCATTCTTGGACTGCAGCAATTGCACAACCATGAAAAATCCCTGCCAGAATATTATATAGATATAAATATAAATAGAATATAAAAACAGTGAACTAAAAACATTTTTTTAAAAAACCCTTGCTTGAAAATTCAAACTGAACACTCACAACAGGAATATAGCAACAGTAAGGCCTGCAGCTTCCAAGATGGCTGCCCCCAGGACCTACCCAACATCAGGTTGTGACTCACCAAGTCGGCTCCAACCCACAGTTTGAGAAACATTGATGTAACATATTTTTAAAAGCTCCTTGCCAGTTGTTGGGAGGAAAGCAAGGAACCAATTGGGTGAGTTCCATAGAATAGGTGCTTCATTCTGGCGTGAGCTCCGTTCTGTTCTGGATCTGTTCTCTCATAATGCCCAGCAGGTTTGACCTGAGCAGTGAGGTGGTACATGCAAGGGAAGGCATTCTCTGAATATGTAGGGAGAATGATGCTGAGGTGAATTTGTTTCAGTTCAGGTCACTATTACCTAGTCACCTACCTAGTTGTAACGAGAACTTTCTTCTCAGTCCACTCAGCACCTCCTCAGTCATTCTTATACAATACACAAATTTTTCTGTTTTCTGTTAATTTTGGATGTGGAAAATCTGTGTAGCAAGAGATTGTGCTAATCGGTGCTAGGCGATGTATTGAGCAAGGAGGTCACCTTAAAAGGAGGTGTTCTAAGGCCTGTGTGTCACTCAGCCAAACTTACGTGCCTTTCATTCAGGCAGTAAGAGGTGCTCCAAAACTGCCGCCTGGCAATGCTTTTTGGCTTCTCTCAAATGGGCCTGTTCTCACCTTGAGGTGGAAAAACCAAGGAAACAAGAAAGGTGTCTGGAGCTGCTCATTGGGGCCTAGACAGTTCCTGTGGTGATCCATTAGAACACAAAGCTAGTGGGCAGTCTTGGCCCTTGAATCTGCCACAGCCTCAAATCCACAGCATACGTACTGATCAAGCTTTTGTACTAAACCTGTGGGTCTGTTTTTCTCAGGATGCTAAACAAATGCTGAAGGTGCTGGGCGTTGGGCAGCTTTTTGCAAAAAGTCTTTGAATTGCTGGAATATGTTAAGAACTGGCGTTTTTCTGCATGAATTTTGGACATTCCTTTTAAGGAAAAGGGGTGAGTGGGCGTAAAGAATCAATGTAGAAGTGAAACATATTTCCATTCAAGTTGTTGAACAGATGCCATTTGTTCTCCAGGTTCTCATTAAAGTTCACGCCTGTGGCATCAACCCAGTGGAGACTTACATTCGTTCTGGGACTCATGCAAAAAAACCAGCTTTACCCTACACTCCTGGGTCTGATGTGGCTGGAGTAATTGAAGGAGTTGGGGAACATGTGACTGCTTTCAAGGTACTGGACTTTGAACCAATTGATAATTCACTGTCTCTAAAAAAAAATACAGTTCTGTGGTCTTTACCCTGAAGATTTCTCTTTGAGAATGTATTGGCTAGAATTGTTTCTCCAAAGCATCTTGTAAATTAGGTTGGTTCTTTGTCTCTTTCCCTGCATCTTACACTTGTGTATATATAATATAGAACTACTGTAGAACTTTGTCCTAAGGCTCCTGCCAACCTGGTACTGGTGCCTCCTTGCAGTGGTGAGATTGAGGGCACAATCCTAACCAACTTTCCAGCGCTGACATAGCTATGCCAAGGAGGCATGGGCTGCATCCTGCATTTGGGGGGCAGTCACAGAGGCCTCCTCAAGGTAAGGGAATGTTTGTTCCCTTTCCTCGGAGCTGCATTGCCCTTAGTCCGGTGCTCAAAAGTTAGTTAGGATTGATCCCTGAATCAGTGAAATTTGGATTTGCCTCTCAGAGTGCAATCCTAACTAAAGCAGCACGGTAAGACAATGCAGCTCTGAGGTGAGGGAACAAACATCCCCTTACCTTGAGGAGGCCTCCATGACTACTACTCCACTGCAGGATGCAGCACATGCCCCACTGGTACAGCTATGTCAGTGCTGGAAAGTTGGTTAGGATTGCGTCCTCAGTCTCATAGCCACAATGCTAAACCATCTCTCATTTTTATGCTATGACTTTGCATACTGTTGCTTACAGAGTACCCTATTAGCAAAACAACTAGAATGAGGTAGCAGCTTGTAAATTCAGATTCTTCAGACATGTGGAATCTCCTGAAAAGACTTCCCATTCACTATTGTTAGAAAATTTCAGCTTTATCTGTCATTATTCTGCTCTTCTAAGGATCATCTAATTTGTCAGTACAAAATGGATAACTACAGCCAGACCTCCAAAAATGCAGCTTCCTTTAGCGCTCCTTTGTTGTAGCACTCTTTGTACTGGTGTGATTGACAACCACTCTAACCAATGGGAGCAGTGCATTCTGAACCACTCAGTGTCCGTTTCCTGCTTATTGGATTTACTATGTATTCTATAGCACTATTTTGTACAGTGCTCGACTTTTGAAGAACATATTCCCTGCTATTGGAGGTATCGCTGTATTTAATATAATGTTGCAGTTATTGTCATGTTCATTTCACCTGGAACTGGTTTTTATTTAACTTGTATGAAAATGCCAATTTCACATACAAACCATAGAAAACATTTTGGCACAACGCTGTTCCTTGTGCATGTGTTTTCTCCTATCAGAAAGGAGATGCGGTTTTTACCCTTGGTACTGTTTCTGGCGGTTATGCAGAATATACCGTTGCTTCAGTTGATACGGTCTTTTCCTTGCCTGATAAACTGGACTTCAAGCAAGGTGCAGCAATTGGGATTCCGTATTTTACTGCATACCATGCTCTCTTTCAAAAGTAAGATGTTTGACCATATCCATGAGGCTTTTTACTTATCACACATTCCGCCCTAATCTGCCTACTTGCTTAATCTGCCAAATTCATGAGCATTCTGGAACTCCCTTTTTTGGGTGTTGATTCTGCAGGAAAAAAACTCTTATGAGATTGAGTCATTTTATGAAAAAAAAAAATGGCAGAGTCTGCTGCAGACTTTAATGTAAGCCTTTTCTGCTGTTGCCATGATGTAAATTCCTGAAATCCAGAATGCTCTAGGACTCTTCCAGTTTAAAATCCAAGCACAAAGACTGGATGTTGTCTTGACTCAGCATTGCAGCTAAATAATGAGACAGTTTGAATGATACATTCAACACAGCTGCGCTCATGTGGGATGTGCACACGTCTCACTCCCTCTCCTGGCGGGCTATTCCAATGTTCATCATCATGACTGCGCATGCTTAAAATATTGTGATTTATATGTTTACCTTATATACTATTTTAAATGGCTACATGTTTTAGTAAAATAAAGTTATACTATTTTAAACAGTTTAGTTGAATGAACTGTTCACACCCCACCTAATAATAAAAATGGATTTACACTGGGAGGGGGGATGCTATAGAACATGCTCATTCTGCTTGTATAATGTCATAATCGAATAATCATAATGCTGATAATGTTCTGTATTTCCCACCCCCACTTTCCCCAGAGCATCTGCCAAAGCAGGAGAAACTGTGCTAGTTCACGGAGCCAGCGGAGGAGTAAGTATCTTTAGAGAGCCCTCTGTGCAGAAGGTGGCTAATTAATTATATCAACAGCAACATGTGATCCCAAGGGGGAGTATCAAAAGGTTGCTTCAAATGACGGTGTATTTTTAATACAGATGTGCATTGCTTAGTGACATTCCAACCAACAGCAGACCACGTATATGACTGTCCGACATTGGTTTACTGTACAGTAGCTGAAAAGTCTTTGTGTTGTAGGTATTAGTGTTGTATTTAGAAGGCCCAATCTTCAAGGTTGCGCTGATCATCCTAGCCTCAAAATGGCCCACAGAAGCCTCCAGAAGCTGCATCTTGTTTTTGGAAAGCTACTTCTAGTTTGAGTTTGAAAATCGGAAGTAGCTTCCAGATGGTTTTGCAGGCCATTCTGAGGTGGGAATGGGAGAGGCCTCTGGGGCTTCCTAATGACACCAACAACAACACAAGGGTAGAGTTTTTTGCATAACAACAAAATCTTGTTTTGCTGTACATGTGGTGGTTGCCATTTCCTTCCTTCCAAATACAGCCATTTCTTTTGAATAGTCGCTTCAGGCTTACTTTTCTAGTAGACTTGCTTTGCATCCATAGCTGTTCCTTCCTTTTAGTTTCAGCCTTGAGTGAATTGTCTTTCAGTGTTCTGTTACTGCTACCTGAAGTGATATACTTCTGGGACATCAGTATGCTGTTTTAAAATGTCCCTGGGTAGACTTGATTACCTGTCCGACTGACTCCACGCAATTGTGGATGTACATGTTCTTGGTGCACATCAGTCTTAGGCCCTCCTCTTGCTTCCTGGGGGAAGAGGTTTGTTTGAACATGCACTATTTTACTTTATCAGGACTTGTGCATGCACATCTGTAATCATCTAGGGGTGGGTTTTTTCAGGGGGGAGATAACTTTCCAAGGTTGCAATCCTAACCTGGAGTTAGGCCAGCACAAGTCTCTTGTGCTAGCCCAGGAGAGTTGTAAATGCACCATAGAGGGCGTTGGCACCGCTCTCAGAGTTAGGGAGGCCAGCACATGGACATGCGCCATCCTCTGAGAGTGGTACAAATGTATAGTGGTACAACTGTATAGCTTTATAGTGCGCTTGCAACACTCTTGGGCCGGCACAAAGGATGTACCAGCCTAACTCCAGATTAGGATTGCGCCCTAAATCAGTCTTTTATGGAAACTCTCTATCAGAATATTGCTGTTATCGCTTTGTAATTTTCTAGGTTGGAATGGCAGCATGTCAGATGGCAAGAGCTTATGGCTTAAAGGTCCTGGGCACAGCTGGCACTGAAGAAGGAATGAACCTAATTTTGAAAAATGGTGCCCACAAAGCATTTAATCATAGGAAGAAGGATTACATAACTCGGGTTAAGGTAACTTTTCAAAGTCTATGTTAGTCAACATTTTAAATTCAATTAATGTCTCCCTTTTGAAATTATTTTGTGAACTATACTGCGGATGACACGTCTGCAGTGGCAGCATGTATGGACAGCTGGTCTCTTGAGCTTTTGATATTCTAAGGACCCGTTTCTACAATACTCATCATTCTGTGAGTTTATGCACATTGTGTAGCATCAGAGGTGCACAGCAGACACGCCACCTGTATGCAGGGCTAGCCTGAACCCTGCACTGCTGCCACCGCCTTCTTTTAGTAAATTCAAGTGAACGCTTGTGCACTCATTGCTTCCACCTCCTGTATCCATTACGGTGATTTTAAAAATCAGGAAGAGAAAATGTGTGGGGAGAATAAGTGGTGGCCTAGAGTCCCTACATGTATGGCCCAATGCACTGTGGCTTGTATAGCAATAAGTTACTTCGTAAATCTCTGTGATCCTTCTCGTTTAAAAAAGAGACAAAAAGATCAAGAGCAAAGATCCCCAAACTACAGCCTGCAGGCCACGTCTGACCCACCAACACATTTTGCCTGGCCTGCTGGGCTGGAAGGCATCATCACTATATATGCTTTTCAACAACAACAAAAATTCACCAAGCAATTTTCAGAGACAAATCAACAAACTAAATAGTCCCTGTCCCAAGAGGGCTCACAATCTTAAAAAGTTATAGAAGAACCACCAGCAAACATCACTGCTGGGATGAAGCAGGACAGTTATTCTCCCCCTGCTGAATATCATGTGACGATCACTTGGAAAAAGTGCCTCTTTGCCAGTTAGCAGGAAATTCAGTTACAAATGAATATGCTCCTTCCTGAACCTTCCTTTTTTCTCCCCCATCCCTCCACTCACTCCCATGCGCTGTCTTTCTCCTGCTGGATGAAACGCTTGCTGGGCTGGTTGCTCTCCTGAGAACCCAACTCTTGAGTACTGTGCACGAGAGCAGCTCCATAGCTGCAAATTTTTCCCTTATTGTGGAAGTTCTTACAGTCATGTATAAAACGTTCTATAATTGACTGTCTTCAGCCCACTTATAAGAGCAAGACTGAGCAATGTGCGTCTAGAAGCTGAAAATTCAGGGACCTTGACAGAGGTGTAGTTCTCTTGTTGCACGTGTGTGTGTGTATGTATATGTATGCGCAGTGAGGGGTAGTTACATGTAGTTACATGCTTATTAATGTATACTTCTTTCCTGCACAGAAGTGCACTCAAAGCAGCACTGTGTAAAGAAGGGCTCTCCAAACCTGCGGGCCGGATCTGGTGTTCACCAAATTCCCTCCCCTCCGTGAGCAGTGCTTACAGTTTCGCTGCTCTGCCGCATCGTTCTTCACCTGATCTGGGCATAGGAACGCTCTGGGCAGTCGCATCTATGGCCTGCATGTCCTGGTGCAAAGCATGCTGGGACACCGGGCCATAGATGCAACTCCCAGAGTGTCCCTATGCCCCAAGGGGAGGCCATCCCATAGACTTCTGTTATCTGATTTCTGAAGCCGGTGGGCGGGATTAGCCGCCATCTTGCAATGTGCAAAACATTGCTCATTCCAATGATTTTCAATGGGATTTCGCATGATGTTTAGGACTTATTTATTTACTCCAGAAGTAAAAACTTACCAAAATAACAAAGAGCTCTTTCCTCCAAGGCTCTCGAGGAAGGCTGTCGTAGCTATTTCCGGAGCAGGTTGCCGTGGAGACTAGGGAAATGCGCTGCTTAGAAGGTTGTGGACAGTGAGTATTCGGATGTGCATCGGAATAATATACCTACATATTATATACCGTAGTCTTATTGACTACAATGCACGTAACATTTGGTGTAAAATTCAAACCAAACTAAACGTTTTGTATCCGAAAAATAACGGCTGAAGGTTGTGTGTGGATTAAATTCCTTTTCCCCCCTCATATTTTTATTTTTTTTCCTCATATCTACTTCAGTTTGTGAGGGGCTGCATACTTTATGAAGTAATAATATTTTATTTTTATTTTTTTCCTTCATATCTACCTCACAATATTATTATTATTTGTGAAGTAATATTTTTTTCTGTAGCAACGAATCACAATGATTTTACGGACCTGTGGAAAGTGATCCCATTTTTCGTCCAGCGATTTGTGCACCCATATGCAGAACACGAAGGCATGATTAAAACTCGGAGGAAAGAAAAAATGATTAAAATGATTAAAAGATTAAAATGGCTATCACACGCGCCGCGCGCACTTTTCCTCCGATTTCTCTTGACTTCCGGTGGCCATATTGGACCGTCCGGAAGCTTCAAAAATTTTCCAAGATGCCATCTCCTGTTTTTTCTTTCCTCCAAGCTATGCCCAGACTGGGTGAAAAACGATGCGGCAGAGCAGTGGAACAGTAAGTGCTGCTCAGGATGGGGAGGCAGTTTCCCTTGTGCTGTGTAAAGGATTAGTTTTAACCTATACTGGTTCTGACCTTTGACCTGTAGTTATTATTCTCAAGGGAAATATAGAGTCATGTGTGCCTGTCTGAGCTGGCCTGTTGCTTGATTAAACTTTTCGCAGAGTCTCGTGTCTTCACACAGTAACTTGTGACGTAAAGTCTTCCAAGCAAGAAACATGCATGACTTTATACTGAGCAAGTAATTTTTTGTTAATGTAGGAATTTGCTGGTGCAGAAGGCATAGATGTGGTTATTGAGATGCTGGCTAACGTCAACCTTGCCAATGATTTGCAGCTGCTGTCAAGTGGAGGCCGGGTGATGGTAAGCATTTAATAAGAAGACAAACCTGGTATGCTTTTTAATAAGAAGACAAACCTCATGGCTAATCTCAAACTTTCCATAACTCATTCTACCTTGTATCACTTCTGTGACAGATTGTAGGTAGTAGAGGTCCCATTGAAATAAATCCCAGGGACACGATGCTGAAGGAATCGAGCATTCGAGGAATTAGTTTATTCTCTGCAACTAAGGTAAAAAACAATTCATACTTACTTTCATAGAACTCATTTTGGTCAGTTACCATACCTTTTCTGCAACACAGAGTCTCATTTATGGGCTACTTATAGGTCGAGATGGGACAAAGGGGTGATAACGAAATAAAACACAGCACTGCTTTCTACACTTCTCATTTTTGTGAACAAAAAACAAAACCCAAAATCTGCAAAAAAGAAAGTTAGGTATTTAATGTGTGTGTGTGTGTGTGTGTGTGTGTGTGTGTGCGCGCGCGCATGGGTAATGACTGTGGCTGAATCTGCTGATGCTGCCACCTATATTGCTTACCTGGTACACTTTTAAAGCAATTTTATAATATATTATAAAATATATATTATAATATATATATAATATAAATATATAAAACATATATTATAATTTTATTCAAAATTTACATTATAATTTTATAAAACCACATAACACTGTACTTTCTGCACTTCTAACTCTGGAAAACACTGAAAAATAAAAGTTTTCTCCCACATCCACTTATGGATCAAGCGCCTGTGAAATTATTTCACTTTTATTCTCCTTTGCCAGTCTTTCACTGTACAGGGAACTTTACATAAATTATTGGAATTTACGTACTGTACTCCTTGCCCAGTGAAACAGTTCTTTCCCATAGGATCAGTTTTTCCAAATTGCTACTCGGTATGGCAAATTACTGCTTATGCTTTCTGTTTTGTAACATCTACAACCACCCATGTTCAGATGTACTGTAAAGCTCTGCAGGTTTTTTCCCCACTAGCTCCATTGTAATTAATGTGATTTCTGAAAAGGTGGAGGAATGCTGTCCTTTATGCTGCTATTCAGTTAAAAACTGTTCTTTCTGTTTAGGAAGAGATGCGTGAATGTGCAGCATCACTACTTGCAGGTGTAGAAGCTGGCTGGCTGAAACCAGTCATAGGTCCTCAGTATCCAATGGAGAAGGTGGCAGACGCTCACAAAGATATCATCCACAGCCAAGGCGCTTTGGGGAAAATGGTGCTGGTTATCCGTTAAATCATGTGTTGAGTGCCTCTCTACATTTCATGTAAAGGTTGGTTACAACCTATATGGAATGCACTTTGAATACCTTACAGAATGTGATTCAAGTACCAGATTTTACTGCAGTGGGCACATTTAGATAAGACATAGAAACTATTTTGTATCAAATTTGTAAAGGTAAATGCTCCTTATTTTTTGTACTAGTCACACTAGCCTTACTCATTCACTATTGTTCATGTGTTCATGAAGAAGTGGAGCAGGAGCACACCTGCTGACCATACACCCCCCACAACTTCCTCAGGCATCCTCATCTTCACTGCTTGTATGTAGATGACAAATGGAATGCAGAGAAGGGAGAGCTTTCTGATTTCAAAAGAACACTGGCTGGCCAAAGTTCCAAGTCTTGGGTAAGATCATTCCTTGCATTCAGTGCTGTCCTCTACAGACAGATGCTGAAATCCGGGACTCCAAATAGGTGTGGCCAATAAGAGCATTGGTGTGTGATGTGTGGCTAGTTGGCAGACTTCTGTCCCTTCTCTCCCTGTGCTCATTGAATGTGGGGAGAATGACAGATGTATAGGGCTTATGCTTTTTCCCCTTCTGTATCCAGACAATGTTGTTTCATCCTGCTTGAAAATGCTGAAATGTCCATGTGGTCATGTACAGGAGAAGTATATATACTGGATGTGGCTTTTGGTGTTTGTTCATCGCAAGATTGTGCTCTAGGATGCCTATTCCTTCAAAATAAACAAGCAAACACACGCGTCCATGCACTTTTTGTTCTTAGATGGTGAATCTTGTCAGTAAGACATATTTTTCATTAGCCATATCTCCAGCAGGCGCATGTATTCCAATTCAGGCTTACTGCTCTTTTGCACAGGGTGAGGAAGGAGTAATGTGAGCATTACAACTGCCTTTTGGAAAGAAAATATACACTGCACGCAAACAGATGATCCAGTCATATCTGCAGTACATGGCATACTGATATTGTGAGTCAGCCTGGACCATTGTGAAACTTAAACTCTGGCTTTCATATGATAGTGCAGTGTTATTCAAACTGGATTGGGACCCACTTGGCGGGTCACAACCTGATGTCAGATGGGTTCGCGGAAAGCTGGGAGCAGCCATCTTGGAAACTGCAGACCTTACTCTTGTTATATTCCTTTTGAGAGTGTTAACAGTTTGAAGTTTCAAGTGAGGGGTGTTGTTGTTTTTTTTAAAAAAATCGTTTTTAGTTTTCGTTCAGTGCTTCTGCATAATATATTGTTCTAATCTTGCTTTCTGTCAGGGATATTTCATGGTTGTATAATGGTTGCAGTCCAAGAAAGCCAATTTGCATTTCAGGAGTGTTATGTTACAATGACTTTCAGTGCTTTTACATAATATTTTGATCTAATCTTTCTTTCTGTTGGAGATGTTTAATGGTTGTGCAATTGCTGCAGTCCAAGAATGCCAATTTGCATTCCAGAAGTGTCATTTGAGTGTCACATTGACAGCAGTTCCTGCTTGATTATGTCACTTCCAGCTATGACATCACTTCCAGGTTAATGACATCATTTCCAGTGGGTCCCGACACACGTGCCTCAGTCTAAAATGTTTGCAAACCACTGGTGTACGTTTTTGTCAAAGATATGTCTGTGCCAGAGTACAAAATTGCACATTAGAATTGACCATCATATGAGGTCTGAAATTAAATTTGGTGGCTGAGATAGGAAATGATGAGTTATAAAGATTTGATCTGCTGTCTTATTCAAAAGGGACGTGGTGGCGCAGCGGGTTAAACCGCTGCTGCTGGACTTTCCGACCGGAAGGTTGGGAGTTCAAGACTGCGCGACGGAGTGAGGTCCCGTTGCTTGTCCCAGCTCCTGCCAGCCTAGCAGTTTGAAAGCACCTAAATGCAAGTAGATAAATAGGGACCACTTCGGGGGGAAGGTAACGGCGTTCCGTACGCTACGGTGTATAGTCATGCTGGTCACATGACCACGGAAGCTTATCCTCGGACAAAACGCCAGCTCTACAGGCTTTGAAATGGAAATGAGCACCGCCCCCTACAGTCGGTCATGACTAGACCATTCGGTTGTAGGGAAACCTTTACCTTATTAAGTGCACTTATGGGAACCCCACCAAAGAATTCCTTAGAAACCTCCTAAGTCAGCAGGAAGGAAGAAAATGAAGCCATCTGACCATTCATGCACACTATCTCTCAATCTTTTTTCATGCAAATTACCACCAGCAGAGCATGGTAAAGCTTCAACATTCTCTTGCAGATGAGTGTGAAATAAAGCAAATCAAAAAGCTGGAAATGCCTGAACTTGACTGGGATAGCAAATACTGTACCGTAGGACCGAACTGTGCTTAAAAAAGGTCAATTTAAAATTGGTTTCCTGAAAGATTAGAACCAGTGGGCTTTCTACAAGTTTTTGTAACCCTATTAGCTAAATTGTTTAGCAACTGGTTCTGCAGAATAGGTGAGAACTGGCTGAATTTCACCACTGCATATATGTGAGTCATATCCAGGAATGTTGGCCTGTTTGGAATTTGCAACCACACATTCACTCCAATCTTATCTATGGTAAAACTGAGCTAGTCCCTCCTCCGTTGCTGTCAATCATTCTTTGGCTGACTTCTCTGCAAGTATCCCAGCAACACTTGCCTGCTGAAAGGAGCAGAATTCCCCCCCCCCCATTGAATTGAATAATTTTATTGGCCAAGTATGAAAACCACACTCGGAATTTGATTTGGCTTCTGGCTAACACATACATAATGCTACACATACATGATAAACAATAAATACACAAAAAACAAGTAAGGGCATTATTCAAGATGGAACACTGCCTCAATATATACTCCAAAAACATCTCAGTGTGATTATAAATTCAGCAATTTAATGGTGCTAGGATAGAAACTATTGATGTTTAGACGTTTTGGTATACATCAAGAATTTGCACTTCTGAGGCAGTAAACTTCCTGGTCCTGCAAACCAGCGAGGACACTCTGCAAATCTTTGAGGCAATCTAGGAAGCTGACTCGCCTCTTCTGAGGACCTGAAACTGATGGATAATGGACAACCACATGAGTTGTCCAACCAGGGGTTTCAAACCCATGTGGAAGAGTCTGAATTCATGGATTAAGAAATGGAAAAGGTACTTGATTTATTGTGTGTGTTTGTGGGGGGGGGGGGGAGGGAGAACTCATGGATAAGGAAACCATTGCATGCCAAAGTGCACAACATCCATGAAAAAATGCTGAGTTCCTCATGGGGTTTTGCACATTTGCTCTAGGCCTAAGTTTGGTTCATTGGTCCATCTACCTCAGTTTTATCTAGGCTGACTAGCAATGGCTCCTCAGGATTGTGGGCAGAATTTGTTTTCCAGCATGGAGCTATCAAACATTGAACCTAGGATGTTCTCCATGCAAAGCAGATGCTCTGGTACGGACTTAGAGCTGCATTCCTGGTCAAAGCAGATATAAGGTCTAGTATAAAGAGGCCTGACTATTGTCACAATGGGAGAATTTGTTGACTTCTCACCAGAAGGTGTCATACTAGTCCTGTTTTTAATACAATTCTTATCTGATGCAATCTGATGCATTGCATTTTTGCCAGTGGGGAAAAAAGGGAAATAATCACAACACCACCTGTCAAAACACAATTTCACACTTTCTACCTGTGATACCCATGGAATATTAGCAGGATAAATCTGGAACTCTGCAGGATGTCACCGAAAATTTTTTTTATAGAAACTCCTGTTTCTTTACATTGTATAAAAAGAGTATCATGATTATGAGTATAATACATAACTGCCTCCCTTCACAAAGATTAAAAGACCCAGCTCTTTGAAATGTTTCGAGCTGGTCACTGTATTAGACGAAAGCGCTAAACTGATGATAATGCTATAAATTTGTTTACACCCCAATCCTAGGGCCTGGATCTGCTGTTGGAACTAAGTTCCAGGAGTATAATGTGTACACATTCTGAAGTCATGCATTGCTGTGCACTTCTGGGCCACTGCTAGAGATGACAAGTGGCACTCCACATGCAGCGGAGGTCAGGAGAGGCTCTGCCTGGTATATTGGTGGGGACTGGGGAGGACATCCCTGGGCAGACCGGTGGAGGGGGAAGGATGGAAAGCGTGTTAGAGACAGGAGGGAACATATCCCGGCGCAAGCAAAGTGCACACTGGATGCTATCCTCTCTGGAGACTCCCCAAATCCCATTTCTCTCAGCATTGGGGCTTATGAAGGGATAAGGAAACACTGTAATAAAACTTGAAAGAAAATTGTGATGTTCAGGTTACACTGTACTGAATTATGGCTTTTGTATTTCCAGAATACTATATTAGGGAGAGGCATGTTCAATTTTTGTGTTTCTGTCCTGAATCTACTCTCTGTCAGCTTCATTAGCTGAGTACAGTTCCAAGTGATTAGTGTTAGTTCCAAGTTCTGCTTTGTCTAAACAGCATTGGGGGTGTAGTGCACTGAAACCTCACACTTTACATAGGTTGTTCCAAGCCTGCAAAATACCCCCTATGGACCCACCTGTGGGTTGCAAACCAATTTTAGGTAGGTCGTGAAGCAGCTAGAGCAGCCATATTTAAAATATGGGATGATGGCAAAGGAGAGGGCTATGTGTTTGTTTTGCTTGTTTTCAAGGTTGTAATAGTCTTTTTCCCCCTTTCGATTCTCCTTGCTATTGGAAAATGCCTGAGCCAGACGCGGATCTTACCTGTAGCGCCCCATGGCACGAGCCATGGGGTGTGGAGCAGCGGTGGGGCGACATTGCGCACGGTCTGGGACAGACTGTGCGGTTTCTCGCCCTCCCGCCCGCCCACACCTCCCTTACGCTCCAAAAATAGAGCGTTTCCGAGGTAAGGGAGGCGTGTCTGCGTGACGCGCAGGGGCAGGGTGGGGGCGCGGTTTCAGCACCTGCCATGGGGCACACTCCTGACCCCGACCGCCTCTGGCCTGAGCACCCAAGTTATTGCTGCATTCTCAGGAAAGTAGCAGGCTCTGGCATCCCAATGACAGCATTTCAGGCCATGACATCACTTCCGGTGGGTCCTGGGTAGATTGTCATTCTCAAAAGTGGGTCCTGGTGCTGAAAAGTTTGAGAATCACAGCCCTACAATAGGCTCCCTTGTTTCCCACCCACTTTCATTTTGCTTGCCACCTGACTGCTGAAGGCTGCAGAAGACCTCAAAAATTTTCTGCCTGTAACAGAAATGTTGTAACTTTTTGGTTGATCTTAGTAAAGACACCAGGGCCCTACTTTGGATTGTGGATTTCTCTCCCCCCCCCCCACACACACACACTTCAAGGATGAGCATGGCCATCTACGATTTTGGATTAATGCCATTACTAAGGATAGTTAGATTTCCTGCTTTTTGTTTTAGCGTAGCTCTCCCCACCAACGCTGGTTTGTAGTCAGGGCATTTCATGACCGGGGGATAGCTGAAGGGGAACAGCGCACAGCAGATGAAATCAAAGCGAGTTCCGAAGTACTGAGGGACTTTCTAGATCTGTTGGTTCCTGATCTTAAAAGAGGGGCGGGGGCCGAAGGCACAAGTAACGTAGTTCACATTCAGGCCGCTTCTGAATGAGCTTCTGGGAACTTCCTGAGCCCTGGCAGCACGTGCTGGGAAGAAGAGCGATTGTCCCCATTCGCGATCCTTCCAGGGTTCCTCCGAGCTCCCAGCCTGCCGTCCCGACCGGCGCTGCCTGCTTCTGCGTGTGCATCTCTCGGTCTGTGTCGGGTTACAGGCGCCAGGGGAACCTGCGCGCAACTCCACACGAATGGCAGCGTCGCTCTCCCTATCAGCTGAGAGCGCCTCCAACAAGCTCCCAATTCATTGGGCGAAGAGAGGTGTGTGTGTGCATTTTTCCTTTCTCCTGCCCACCTCCTTCAAAGCATCACCACGTGGTCCTCCCTTAGCAACGGGAGGAGATGTCTTGGTACAGTCAGCTGGGGGCAAGGCTAGGTCTCTTGCAGGCTGGCTCCTTGGGGGCATTGACTGGCTTGGGGCAGGCAGAGCAGCAGTCAGTCTCTAAGATGAGCGCTGCCTTTTAAAAGCACCCAAAGCTGCGTTTCTTTTTCTTTTTTTTAGTCAGTTTTGCATCATCAGCCAAAAAAAAAAAAAAGCCATTCTGCAAAAATGAACCATCCTCACCCTGGGTAAGTGAGAAGGTTCCAAATATCAGGTGGGTGGGTGGGTGGGGGGACAACGATGCACTTCTCTTGGGGGGTGGAGAGGCTGCAGCCTTGTGGCTGTACTCCCCCTCCCATCTATTTAACAGCCTGGGATTTGTGCCTGTTTTCATTTCTGTGCCTCCGAAAGTGCAGGCCTTTTCTCCCCATTACCGAAATGTCATTTCTTTTACAATGAAATATAGACTTGCATGTATAATGATGGCATGTGTCATTTTTGGCAGCTACAGTCACAGGGAGCGGGAGCTAAATCTCAATTACAGGAGGGGAGTTCAGGGGGAAAGATAATGTTTAGTGAAAGTTATAGACAGTAGAGGAATAGATGAACAGGGCGAGCCGGGGCTGAACTCATTCATATTCTTCAGGAAGGATGCCGTGGCAAGGAACGAGGAGCGTAATTTAATATTAAAAAGTTGGATCCAGGCTAAAGTTGCTTCTTCCTTTTGGGGTACTTGTTTGAATACAGATTTGGCAGCTCTTACTAAACCATCACAATCCTTTGTGCAAAACAAATGCGAAAAACTGGTATTCTCTAAATCCCTTGCTGTGATGAGTTTTTCTTTTTTAATGAGCTATCAGAAGTAAAAATAGGGCAGGTAGGCAAGTTACCCCTGAGCTCACGCTGCAACTAATTTTGGTATTTTCTCTCCCTTTCTCTGGGGCTTATTACCTTCATGAAGAACTAAAAAAAAACATAAACAAACTGAACAAGCTAACAAAAAAGCCCACCCAAAATCTGAAGGCAGCCAGCTCAAATTCACAAGTTCCTTGTGTTAGAAATGAAACAATAACCTTGATGTGGAACATTCATAGTTTCTGGTTTTTCTAATTAATTCTTGGGGAATAGTGAAATCAAATGTAAGGAAATAAACAACGGTAATGAATTCACAGCTGAATATAGTTCATTCATTGTGCTAGAACTCTCAGATTTTCAGTAATATTCACACAGGGCTTGATCCTAGATGGATCATTTTTTTAAAGGCACTCCTGACATATAAACATGTGTGCTCCAGGGAAGCTAATGGAGATTATCTTACTGAAGTCTAGCCTCATATTTTGGCATATATTTCTCCAAGGGAAGCTAACCAAATCAGGACTGCCTGGGTGCTTATTTTTAAACACAAAAATCCTATCCATAGAGTTTTGATTCCATTAACTATCATATTCTGATGACTTTGAGTAAGCAGTATGTAGTGGGTTAATCTGACAAGTGCATATTGTTTTGTTGAAACCAATTGTACTCATATTTACATAGTACTAAGAAGATAGGGTACAATCCAAAATGTGTGATAAAGCTGTGACTATACAGCTGACTTGAGTAATATATTCAGGACTGATATCTTGGGGTTCCCTAAATCAGTGTTCAGAAAAATCTAATTCTGTGCTCAAGTTTTGAACATGTACCTCTTTTATATATGTAGCTTTATGGAATGCTTCACAGCCAATTCTACAGCTGAGATTTGGATATCTGGAAATCAGAGAAAAGTTCCAGGGAAATGCAGAAAAGACATGTACAGAGAAATGTTATTGCGATGAAAGCTGTAGTCTCTTGTTCATGAAGATAAAGATACTTATTTCATTTATTTGAAATATTCAGAGGTCAGACATAAAACAACAATCCATAAAACAAGCAGCAACAAGGACAATCAATAAATAAAATCTTTTAGGACTTAAGCAGAAGAGATAAAAAAAATGATAAGATCAGAGTGAAAATACAAAGTAAGAAAGAAACAGTACTGCAACAATAAAAGCTCTGAGACAACAATCCTATACCACCTTTCCTGGGAGTAAGAGCCATTGGACACTATGGGACTTACTTCTGAATAGCCAATGCATAGGATTGTGCTGTAAAAAGCCACCAAGGCTGCAATCTTACCTATACTTTCCTAACAGTAAGCCTCACTGAACACAGTGGAACTTACTGTATATCTGAGTAAACATGCATATGTGGATCTAACAGAGTTGTAAATACAGATTGTGCCTTGGTATCTACTGATTCGGTTTCTACTGATTTGACTCAACCACTGATACCAAGGTCCACCTTTAAATGCCTTGTAACAAAGGAAAAAGGGGCCAAAATAATTTCCTACCTTCCTACATTCCATTATTCACCCCATCTAGTGGCTGATTGCAGTATAGCATCTATAACAATGGGTTCTAGAGTGACAGTGGAGACGAAAGAAATTTGGAAGTGGGTTTTTAAAGCCTTTTTCCATTGATTTTTGAATCCACTGATTTTGGTATCCACTGGTGGTTCCACCCCAGCGAATAATGAGGCATGACTGTGGTGTTGCCCAGTGGTCTTAAACTTTTTCCATGCCATGAACCAACCAACCAACCAACCAAAAACAATGAGAATGAAGATCCACCATGGATCCCACTTGGCAGTAGTGAAAGCTATTTTAGCACAATTGTGGTGGAACATACCTGGGAAGAGAGCTGGATCAGAAGGCAGTGTCCTAACTTTGTTTCCAGGCCTTGCAGCTTTTCACCAGGCTTCACGGATTTAGCTTTAGCTCAGTGGATCCCTAAAGGGCAGGCTAGAGCAGGCTAGGGCAGGCTATTTTTCCCGGTATAAGGGGAAAAATATCCCCTTACCTGAAGTAGACCTTCACCTCCTCCTAATCTGCACTGGATACAGTGCAGGCCATGCAACCTGGATGTGCCAGTGTAAGTTAGGATTGGGTGGTCACTTATTATTGCCAACCTTCCTTTAACCAACTGGTCTCTGGATTCTCTGCCATTTAACTTCCCTGTGTCCAAGACCTCTTCTTGGTCTTCCATCTGCCAATCAGCTATTCCTGTGTGGAGATGGAAAGATAACTGTGCATCCCTGCCAAAATGGCTACTTTCTTTCCTTGAAGAAATTACTTGGCAAACATCTGGACAGTTTCATTCCCCACACTTAGAATGTCAATGAACATTCCATGGCGCTGCACCTTTTCAGCCAACCAGGGCCAGAGGCTTTATAGTCACTGGCATAGTAAATTTCAGTGCATACAGCTAAATCACTGAATAGCACTTATGAAACATCAATTTTGTTTGATTTTGAAAACTGTAAAAAGAACTTAGTAAATCTTTATGCCATTACACATTCCCATCATTCCAAAACTTTCTGTCTGCAGTCCTAAAAGTTGCCTCTGTTCCAAACATCTGCCATTTGACTACTCAGTGGTTCTCAAACATTTTAGTACGTGGACTCACTTTTTTGAATGGCAATCTGTCGGGACCCACTGGAAGTGATGTCATTAGCCTGGAAGTGACGTCATGGTCAGAAGTGATATTATCAAACAGGAAAATATTTAACACACATGCATGCGCAATACAACAAAATCAAATCAAAATAAGGGCGCAATCCTAACTTGGAATTAGGTCAGCCCAAGAGTGTCACAAATGCGTCACAAAGCACATTTGCACCATTCTCAGAGTCAGGGAGGCCGACAACCAGATGTGCGGTTCCGCCCTGACTCCGAGAGTGGTCCAAATGTGCTTTATGGTCCTTAAACATGCTCTAAGGGACTTGTGCCAGCCTAACTCCAGGATAAGATTGCACCCTAAGTAAGTAAATTTAAAATTTACAGTAAGTATAAAAATTTATTTAAAATAAAAAAGATCCCTCCTAACATTCCCAAACAGTTGCCGATCTGTTTTTTAAAAATTGCCAAAAATTCCAAAGGCTGCAATCCTGTCCACAGTTACCTGGAAGTATGCCCCATTGACTATCATTAGTTAAAAGTGTATACAGTGCCTTTAAAAGTGTTAAAGGCACAGATCTGTGGTAGCAACAAGTCTAATTGTTTTATATATTGTGCCTTTTAAAATCTTATATTGTCAACTGCCTTGAGCATTTGCTCCGGCAAAGGAAAGGTAGGATACAAACATTTTAAATAAACAATATATTAAAAATGAAATGCACATTGAAATGAATGGGGACCCACCTGAAATAAGCTCATGACTAGTCTAGTGGGTCCCAACCCTCAGTTTGAGAAATACTGGACTAGATGAAGGATAAACTCATAGCCTTGCTCAGTTGCTGTCTTACAGTCTAAACTGGTAGTGAGAATATGAAGTTGCCAACTTCAGAGAACTGCAGAAAGGTGGTCTTCTTTAAGGAACAAAGGCTTGTATATGTGAAAATAACGAACAGCTCAATCCAAAGCTATGCTGACCCAGTGGGGCCACATGGCCGACACTGCATCCAATGAAGCTCAGGTGGTGACTGGAGGTGTCCTTGGAGTAAGGGGATTTATTTCCTCTTCTCCCGAATAAAGCCCCAGCCATCCCTATGGGGCTTCTCAAATCCGCACCACCATTTAGCTGGCGCAAATCCAGGAAGCCCGGAGTAATGTGGGGTGGGCTGGGAGGGGGGTTAGGAAATGGAAGAGGCCTACTCTGCTGAACCTGCCCCCCTCCCGGGTCTGATCCTCCTCCATTACACCCTCTACCACCCAAAAATGTCTCCAAAACAGCCCATCTCCAAAATACCCTCGTGCCACCCTCTCCTACCTCCTGTGCCACATAGCACAGATGGGCCTGTTCCTGGATTGAGGTCAGTGCCGCCAGCTTGTGAGTTGCTGCAAACATGCTTTAGAGCACCTTTGTGATACTTGGAACCAGCTCAGGCCAACCTTAGGATTGTGCTGTAAGATCCTTTTAGAAGTAGGCTACTTCAGAATGTCAGGTGCAAGGGCGTGGCAACAGAATGCAGGTATCTTGTGGTTTTGCATGCTCCCTGAGGCATCTGGTGGGCCACTGCGAAATACAGGAAGTTGGACTAGATAGGTCTTTGGCCTGATCCAGCGTGGCTCTTATATTCTTAACAGGAGTTAACTGGTCGTATTTTAGTCATTAGGATTGATCTATTTGAAGTTCATTGGCTCATGGTTTTTGCAGAAATTGGTGGAACTTCCTTATTTTATGACAACTAGGCAAGAGTTAGCACAGGACTGAGCTTTGATAGCTGATTATAAATAGCATTCCCTTCCTTGTAAAATGTACACTTGTTCTGTTTGCAAAGGAGAATGGGACAAGTCTGTCACCAACTGGAAATAATGCAAGATCTGCAAGTGTGTTATAGCTATTAAATCTGGGAAAATACATCCATTCAGGTTGGTTCTCATTACAGTTCAAGTGTAAAATTGGCAATAAAATGCAATTGTACAATATAAAAAAAGAGATTGTAATTCCGAGAGTCTGACTCTACCGATCAATATCTCAGATTCTTTGTGGTTGTTTCTTTGGTGTACCATTACTAACTTAATTACACCATGAACAATTAACCATGAAGATTTGGTTTCTGAAAAATAATGTCAGAGGCTTATGGAGACTGTATTAAAATTCACTTTCAAATAAAACAAAACAGTCATAAAAATTTGCTACGATAGACAACATTGTTGGAGTGAGAACTACAGAACATAATGTACTGTGACGCCAGGAAAGAGCAGATAATGTAGTTGGATATTGCATCACGGGTACATTATAACTTGCCAAGGGGACAGGCCTTTAGTTTGTCAATGTCATAATTCAGCATCATTATTTCTCATTTTTTGCCTGATTAGACATTGACTGGAGCAGGGGTAGGATCTGCTTGGCCCAGGCATTCCTGACTGGGACACACAGTCATTGCACACTGGCGGAAACGACGCTGGGCCGGCGCTGAGGCCGGCGCCAGTTGGCGCTGGGCTTCAGCGCCGGAATGACACGCCCCTGGAGCGCCTGTGGGTAAGTTACACCACTGGCTGCCTTTGGGAGGTGGGGGGAGGGGGAGGGGTAGAACGGGTTGGAGGGGGGGAGGACCACAGGGCGGATTGGGCCTGGAAAGGTGGTGGAGAGGCGGAAGCTGCCAAATCCTATGCTAAGCCAGAGACCTGACACAGGTCTCGTCAATTTTGCAACCACTCAAACACAGGCACAGATCCGAGTGGACCCATTGGGGGCGCTGTAGGTCAACATAAATACTTTAGAGTAAGCCCAATTGAACTCAATAGGACTTACTGTTGCCTAGATAAACATAGGATTGTGCTGTATTACAAGCTATAGAAGGCTATGAGTTTAAGCAGAGGAATGGTGCATATAAGAAGAGCAAAGGCCTATCTAGTCCATGGGAAGCCTGCAAGTAGGACAGCTGGTTATTTAGTGGCCTAGTGCCTCTGAATCTGAAATTCATTCATTCATTCATTCATTCATTCATTCATTCATCTTAAATCCCACCTTTCTCTCAAAAGGCACCCAAAGTTGGTTAAAATATTATTAAAAATACATATAAAAACTATAAAATATATACTAATAATGAAGTAAATTAAACATCAATTAAAAGCAACTACTGACAAAACTACAACTATAAAACCATCCATCAATAAAAACACCAATAGAAGACATGGTTGGCAGAGATTCTCCTAAAAATACCTTGCTGAGGTCAGAAGGCTTTTTGGAAGAAGAAGGTTTTTAGGCTGTGCCGGAAGGCTTCTAGAGAAGAAGCAGTTCTTAATCCAAAGGGGAGGGAATTCTACACAACAGATGTCACTACTGAGAAGGACCTGTTTCAAGCTGTCATCCCCATACTTTCTCTCTCAGTGATGGCACATCCAAAAGGACGCTCTCAGATGACCAAAGAGGATGGGCCAGATGATATGGAAGAAAGTAGTCTCTGGTTCCAAACTGTAAAGGACTTTAAAGGTCAAGGCCAGCACTTTGAATTGGGCCCAGAACTGAACCAGCAGCCAGTGTAGCCACTGAAGCCGCAGTCCAGCAGAGTCAAACCGCAAACCTCCAGCAACCATATGAGCTGCCACATTCTGCACTAATTGCAATTTCCAAAGTGCCTTCAAGGGCAGCCTCAAGTAGACTGTGTTACAATAGGCTAATCTTGATGTCACAATGGCATGGACCACTGTGGCCAGATCTGACTGATGCAGATATAGCCACACAGCTAGCACAGCAGCCGAAGCTGGGCAAAGGCACCCCTGGCTACAGCCAACATCTGCACATCCAGGAGCAGCTGTGAATCCAGGAGAACCCCCAAGCTATGGACCTGCTCTGTCAGGTGGAGTGCAGGATGGCACTCCATCAGTACCATTCCAGGCAGGATGGTGCTCCAGTACCCTTGGAGTGGATTTCTGAACCAGGAGGACCTGTGTCTTATCCCAGGGTTGGTTAGCCCTCATCCAGATCTCAACTGTCTCCAGACAGTGCTCCAGGACCCCAGCAGCTACCCCAGGAGAAAGGAAAGGAGGGAGAGCGAGAGAGAGAGAGAGCGCTAACATCATCAGCATACCGGTGGCACCTCTCTTCAAATGTCCGGACAGCTACAGATGAAAGAGTTAAGCATCAGAACATAAAAGAAGCCCTGCTGAATCATCTCAAGGGTGCATTTAGTCCAGCATTTAGACTAGCATTTAGCATTTGTTTTTCACAGTAGTCTAACAGCTACTTCTAGGAAGCGCCCAAGAAGGAGAAAGGCATACTTCTCTCTTGATATTGCTTCCCTGCAACTGTTATTCAGTGACATATTTTTCCTAAACCTGGGGCTACCGTGCAGCCATCATGACTAGCAGCAGGGATAGTCACTGAGAGTCTGGAGTCACTGGAGTCACTGAGAGTGAGCTGTGGGTCATTCACATGTCTCCTGATCTCTATTTCCTGTTCTTTAATCTGTTCCCAATCCATAAAATGACCTGTCCTGTTTTTCCAAAAGCAGCACCTCCCTTGCCATTTCTCCATTGAAACTGCCAGTCTTCCAATGTTGCTTACAAAAAACAAACAATATTGGGGAAAAGTTATTGTGCAACTTGAGTTTTGAGCAGTGTCGTGCAGTCAGGGTAGGCAGGGTAGGCAGAGCCTCACCAGACTCCGCAAGTAAAGAAAAAACCCTTGCCTTTCCACGCTGCTCTTTTTCTCTCTAGCACAGTCAGTGAGTTAAGCAGCGCATAGACACTATAATACAAAGGGAAGCAGTTAGCACCAATTCTCTGCAATTGTGGCTGGCTTCCAATGAAAAAAAAGGTGGGGTGCCTGCATCACCAATCGCTGGGGAGGTAGCAGGCAGAACTGCCTCAGCAGGTTAGGCTGCAATCATGGCTGGCTTCCAATGAAAAAAAGGCAGGATGCCTGCATCAGTAAGCTCTGTATAGTAGAGGCAGCAGGCAGAGTTGCCTCTGTTTTGTTCTTAAGAAAGCCATGAAAACATCAAGGAGTTGCCTCAAGAGGCTGTGCTGAGGTGAGATTGTGTTGTTGTTTTTTACCTGACACTAGCACTGTCCCCTTTACAATCAGGGTTCCTAACTGCATGTGTGTGTAAGCTCTTTTTCACAACTCTTGCTGAATGTGCAGAGGATGAAAACCGAGTGAAAGAGTACCACCTCACTTCACTTTCCACATCAGTGGCGTGCCCAGCCCATGCTCTGCCCCGTGGCCGGGTCTATGCTTGGTGCCCCATGTCCCAGCTCCCTGCCCTCTCCCCACCCCTGACACGCCCCCCATGCCAGGCTCCATTATGGAGCTGTACAGTGGCAAGCAAGGGAAGCTGGACCAAACAATGCAAGCCTCTCGGAGAGGCGAGCTGCCTCATTGCCATCCTCCTCCTGCTCTAGGGTGTCCCCCGCCCCACGAATGTTCCACAAGGTCAGTGAACATGAGGGCGACGGCCAGAAAAACACTGAGAATAAAAACAAACAATCCAAATTTGGATATTACTTACTGTAATAGAGCAAGTTCCCCACACAATCCAGATGGGGTACATATAAACCCACCAGTGGGTCACGACCCAATTTTTGGTGAGCCACGAAAATGTCAAGCTGATAGCTGACAAGGAGAGACATTGAGTCCTGTGAAAATTGAAACAGAGCAGCACGTGTATGTTTGCTTGTAAGTAGGTGACTGTGTCTTGGCTCTTATAGAAGACCACGCGAAGGGGAAAGCCACTAGAATAGTCTCGATCTGCTAAACATTGAACAAGTGTTTCAAAGGTGAACCCCCCCCCCAATAGTGAAAACAGGATAAAAATAGAGGTTTGACCAGCTAGTAAAGTGAAACTTTTTTGTTAGTCTTGTAAAGCTAGGTGGGTCCCAATAAGGTGTCATTCTAAAAAGTGAGTCATAGTGCTAAAAACTTTGGAAACCACTGGCTTAGATTCTGTGCATCCAAAGGGCACCAGTTCAACCTCAAATAAGCAGATGAGTTTATGTCTTAAAAGAAGCATCCTCTAGTCCAGTGTTGTTCAAATTGTGGGTCAAGACCAACTTGGTGGGTCGCGAACTGATGTCAGGTGGGTTGCAGAAAGCTGGGAGCAGCCAACTTGGAAACTGCAGCCCTTATTTGCAATAGTATATTCCTTTGGTGGGTGTTAACAGTTTGAATTTTCAAGTGAGGTTTGTTTCAATGTTGTTTTTAGTTCAATGCTTTTACATAATATTTTGTCCCAACCTTGCTTTTTGTCAGAGATATTTCATGGTTGTGCAATTGCTTCAGTCCAAGAATTCCAGTTTGCATTCTAGGAGTATAATTTGATTACGTCACACTGACGGCACTTCCTGCTTGATGATGTTGCTTCTGGCTATGACATCACTTCTAGGTCAGAGGCAGATCTAAGGGAGGGCAAAGCTCTAAGTGTTGCAAGAAGCCTTACCCTGTCATGTAAATCCCTCTTCTCCCTTGCTGCTGTAGCCAGTAAGCAACGCCAAGATGTTGCTGTTCCGTGTGAGGATTGGCTAGAACAGTGCAGGAGAGGAGTGATTTCCACTGCAAGGTAAGGCTTCTTGCAAAACTGAGAGATTTGCCCTCCCTTAGATCTGCCTCTGTTCCAGGTTAATGACATCCCTTCTGGTGGGTCCCAACACCAGTGCCATTCTAAAAAGTGGGTCTCAGTCCAAAATGTTTGAGAACCACCGCTCTAGTCTAAATGATTTGCATTTCCTGTACAACATCAAACCTACTTTGAAAACATTGTTGCACTGGTTCTTTGTGATCCCGGCATGTTGGGTTTTTTCCCCCCCACCCTTTCTCCACCCCTACCCTTAAAAAATGTATTCATGTTTCTCCCTCAACATGATTAGCAAGTGTGTGGTAAACAAAGAGGGTGCCCTGTGGCCTGTCCAGAGCAGGTAACCTAAGAAGCGTGTTGCTCGCTCATGCTCTTTCCAAGACTGAAAACATAATATCGGTACCATAGTTTGCTGTTAGCACCTGGAAACAGGAACCTAGTCTAGGCTTTCAATAATTAGTGTGCGTTTGAATGAAAGGCACACATTCCATTAAGAGGGTGGAAATTGTATCTGCCTGTAATCTCTGGTGCCGTATTAAGTGGTAGAGTGTTAGAGGTCCTGGGAGGAAAGAGAAGGTCATTTTCATTTGAAGTATGATAGACTTAGGGTGACAAGTCCCATTGCTTAGCTTCTCATTTCCCCCCCTAAAATGACCTTCTTTTCTCTATTATAATAGCTTGCTGTGTCCCAGCCCTAAGCTCTGGCATTAAAACTAAGCTCTGTTGTTAAGTCCTGTTGAGACCTGGTTTAGAGATATCCTCTGACTCTGAGTATGACACATCTGACCGAAAAATGTAGAAATTGCTGCATGGAAGGGGGAAGAAAACAGTGGGCACTGGTATCAATCAATCAATCAATCAATCAATCAATCAATCAATCAATCAATCAATCAATCAATCAACAGGTACTTATATACCGCTTTTCAACACGAAGTTCACAAAGCGGTTTACAGGCAAATAGTAATAATAAAGTTAAATGGCTCCCTGTCCCAAAAGGGCTCACAATCTAAAAAAAAGGCAAACCGCCAGCAACAGCCACTAGAAAGACTGCGCAGGGGTGAAGAGGGACAGTTACTCTCCCCCTGCTAAATATAAGAGGAACACCACTGGAAAAAGTGCCTCTTGTCCAGTTAGCAGGGGTATGGGCTTTCACATGCATCTGAGGCTCCAAGTGGGCGTTGTGCTCACACAAGTGTTTCCAGTCGCGCACCCAAGAGAATCCCTAGCTTTAACCCTGCCCACCGCCATGGTCCCAATGTAGATTGGACTGCCCTGTGGCTGCTCCCGTCAAGGAAAAGAAGCTCCCATGGGTGCCAATACACCATTGAGCATCACAGCCCTCTTTGACTTTTCCGCCACTTGCTCTTGGATCCTCGCTCACTCAAGTGGGTATTGACTAAAGGTAGATTGTTTACCATTGAAATGAAACACAAGGAACCAAGTGGACTGCCAGCTAGGGTTGCGCCATCCCTGCGATGCCGGAGATTAGTTGTGTTTTAACTTGTTATCTGGGCCATGAAATATTGAGAAGGAAGTAAATAAAAGGATGTTGGGTTAGGTTTACCCCTCCCTCCCCCGCCGTCTCTATTCATGCAGCGCTAGGAGAGACCATAAATCAATACTTGGCTTAATTGCTGTAATCGGGTAGTTTCAGATGCAAATGCAAACAACAGGATAAAGAAAGTAACAGAAAGCGGTTGCTATAGCTCCTGTGTTTAATCACCAGGCATAACATGGCAAACAAAATTGTCTGCTTAAAGTTTAATTTATCTAGGGTAGGCTACCTATAGGATTATTGTGAAACCAAAAATACACTTCCCCGGAAGTCTTTTCCCCGTATTTTTTTTCATGAAGAGAATATTTCTGTTCCTCCCTTTCTCACCAGGAGAGAAACTTTTCTTTACCAAATCTCAGCTTCCTCATGGTATGTCATCCTGTTTACAAGTGAAAGGATTCATGCCCAGCAAGAGAACGGAGGGAAAGGGCCAAGTCGATAATGGTGCACACTTTTATTTAGGATATTCTGGGGAGAAGTTGCTTTGCTTGCCTGGAATCTAAGAGGCAAATAAGTTCATTCTGACCCATGTTATTCCCACAACAAACACATAAAGCAGAGGTTCTTAAACTGTGAGCCATGGCTTCAACCAGGAAAGCTACAAAATCCTCATGAAAAACTCACTGCCCTATAGAATATATAGGATTCTAGCCATAATCGGGGGCTATGACCAATGACCCAGTAGGTCAAGGGTGTTGTCAGTCAAAAAAGTTTGGAAATCACTGCCAAAGTATCGACAGCAGGTGCCCAATGTCCAACATTCCTGATTGCCATGATTGGATCACAACTCCTTGAGCAGTAGGTGGGTGTTCGACACATTAGTGATGAGGCCCTGGGTAAAAGCTCTTCACTCCCGCCCCCAGTTTACAGGTGGTGGCTCCTCCCACCCTCCCATTCAGTGAAGGGGAGCAAATCTGTGGCCAGTGACCTATGGGAATCTAAGGGGTTCAGCTGGTTGGCTCAGCTGGGTGAGTCCTATAATGTGAATGGGGCCTTGGCCCTGGTCTGATCTGGTCAATTCTTGACTCTGCCCTAAAGGACAATATCTCTCAATCAGGAGGTCTGCCTGAACCGCATTTCATGTTTCTGAGGTGGGAAATGTGGTTTGTTGTACCCACAGCAGATAAGCACGAAGTTTGCTTGAAAAACCACTTTTGCTTCAAAACACAATTTTGGAATGCCTTGTCTGTGTTCATCAAGCATTCTCTGGGTTTACAGCAGGGGTCTCCAGACTTTCAGTAATGAGGGCCACATTTTATACTTTACAGGTTTTCGCAGGCTGAATCAATTTTATAAAAAATCAATTTTATAAATGAATGAATTAAATTTAAATGAATGAATAAGATTTACGTGGAACTTTTTTTTATGTAATTGGCATGATATGATTCAGAACAAAAGAGAAATGTGGCATTTCCAGGGAAACAATGCCATGTGTAACCTGAGAAATGCTGTATAATGAGTAAAAATGTCGACGAAGTTGCTGCAGGCAGGATGTGGCCCCTGGGCCATAGTTTGGAGACCCCTGGATTAGAGTGATTGCCTGTCTTTTTTCCCCCCAGATCCCTGGCAACTTACAACAGCCTAACAGACAGGCATCTGACGGGATATTTTAGCAATGCCAGGATAAGGCGTCACCTTCAGAGATCGGGTCTGGTAGGTATGCAAAGCTTTCTTTTCAGTTTCCTTGGCTGCCATTCCTTTCCACTTTCACATTCTGTCCCTTTTCACAGGGTGGCATACATGCTTCTTCACCACTCCACCCCTTTTTCTTTCTTGTAGCATCACTGTGGAGTAAGCTAGGCTAAGAGGTAAGTTTCATCATATTAAACTGACCCTGAGTACATCTGCGTAGTTTGCGGCTGGATAGTTATTCACATTCTACTCAATGCAGGTATAATCTGTGTATAGTGCATATTGTGTATTATGTACACAGATACCTGCAAAAATGAATCCACACCATTATTCAAATGGAATATTTGGATACAGTACCTGAATACAGACAGTTTAATATGTGAATGGCCCTATTCTGATTGACTTAAGGTGATACACCTATGGACTTTCTGGTGTCATAATGGCCCAGTAATATTCGGCCATCAGTAAGAGTACCAGGGATCCCATAACATCTATCCAAATTTCTGTGGCACTTTACAGTCCCACCAGATAAAAAGAAAAGTTGTCTATCTTTTATACCTCCAACAGTGTAATTAGTTTACAACGATTAGAAGGCATCTTTTTTATCTTACACAAGCACAATTCCATCCACATCACATTATTCTCCCCAGATCCATTCTGTCATTCATGTTTACTTCTCAAGAAACATGCCTAGCCTTTTTCATCCTGGGTTGCAGTTCGTCAGTTGACTGGTTATTATGGAGAGTCCAAATTGCTTCCTTGTAACCAAGTGAATTCACACTTTTATAGATAGAACTGCCTGGGTGGGTGGAACTATTTGAATAATAATCTTTAAGGCTGTTTTAATATGGATTGAAACACTTTTGAATTTGTTGAACTCTGCAGAACCCAGAAATTGGTCAGTGTGGGCTATTTATTTGGATTTATATTGGTGGAAAATTCTAATACATGGAGTTGCAAGAATTTTAATCTGTTGGCACAGGAATTGCTTAGAATGAAATGAAAACAATCTTTTCCTTATGATATGCTCCATTTCATATTACTGCTCATCATGGAACTGCCTGTATCATCAGGAAATCTCATCTATGCAATACAGATAACTAATTAACATTTTGCACTCCAATCTTATGCCTTGGCACAAGGCTGTCCTAAACCTGTCTAGACAAAGTGGGAGGAAGAAACAAGAGCCTGGGCAACTCCACACTGGCATGACCTTCCCAATAACTCGGCCAGCATCCTTGAGAACCCCACACACCCCAGTCATGGGGTGACAGCCTGATGGCAACCTGGCAATGGCTCAGTGTGCAAGAAGCCAATCACCACCACCTATTCAGCCCCAACAGCAGCAGTTAGAGCATTGCCAGGTTGCTGGGAGCCTGAGAGCAAAGCCCTGCAGTAGACTCTTGTCTACCCAATAGCACATTGAATGCTACCCCTGCCACTGGTACTGCGGTTTAGCAGTTGGTTTGGTGGGCACTCTGATGGGCTCTGATGGATCCTTGGCAAGTGCCCTTTCTGACCAGCCTTCTGCTGCTTTCCTTCTTACTTACAGAACCCTTTAAAACTGGGGGACACAAGTTCGTTTAATGTAAATGTGCATATGCTCTGACTGAACTATTTTGCGAAGTGGTTGCAAATAGAAGCACCATTGGTCTCCTGCCCAACAAGGGCGGCCCACAGCAACAACATGAGAAGGCTGTGGTCTAACACAGTGCTTCCCAAATGTTTTAGCACCGGGACCCACATTTTAAAACGATAATCTATTGTGATTCACTAGACAAAAAAAAAGAAAGAGAGATATCTAGAAATGATGTATTAAATGAATAATAAACATTATTAATTAATAATAATTGGGTGTCCTGAGCTCCCAGGGCTGCTAGATACCTTGCATATTGTATGCATGTGTAGACATTTGCTTGACTCTCTCTAGAAACTGAATTCAGGGACTGTCCCCTCAAACCTTTCCAGTCATTTCAGGGTACTCAGAAGGCTGAACTGGAGAGACAAAAGGCTGAATCTGAGTTCACGCATGCTATATGGCTAATCGATTATTAGAGAAAATCAGAAAATGTGACATTTTAACTTGGGGGTATGAAGGTTACTTCAGACCGCAGGTTAGCATCTCAGCTAACCGTTTTCTTTTGCAAGCCATCCAAGGGTGTTTGTAAAGTTTTGTTTCAAAAACTTTTTGCAACCCACCCAAAATCAGCTTGCGACCCACCGATAGGTCCCAACCCACAGATTGAAAAACACTGGTCTAACCAATTAACCAATTAAGTAATGAAGGTGTGAGGTTTTTTTTCTTGCTGGTGGATGTTTCCAGAAGAAGGATTGTGGGCAAACGAGGATCTGCTAGGCAATGTGGATAATATGGAAGAAGAGACTTCTTGGTTAGGTGGCATTTGAATGCAATCTATTTAGAGGGAATCATTTCCCCTAATGAGACACTTAGCATTTTCAAGTGACATATCAAACAAAAGGAGACAGTTCCATGCTCAAGATGCCTAACATTAGGAATGACTGATGAAGAAGTTTTCATGGAAATTGGAGCTTTGTTCCATCTTAATAAACACTCTCGCTATCAATAGTGCTGCAGTAACCCATTTTCATGCTACTGGAGACCTTTCGGAGACATGAATTGATTAGGTCCTCATATACTTGTCTTGGCACAGAGCATCGGCTCATAGCAGAGTTACTTTAATCATCTCTACACATGAATGGCACCAAACAGTAAGCTGGAGATAAAGCCATTTCTCACTACCCTTACGTTGCATATCTTTTCAGTTGTCATTTGTTTTGTCACCATACCATTACAAGAGATTGTAATATTTCTGATTGTCAAAATCAAAGTGCTGGAGTTAGGATCCAAAGTGCTGTTTCCTCCCACAAGGGACATGCATTATCGCAATGAAACTGTTGGGTTTTCTCTTTAAGCAACCTCCTGCTATATCACTAACTGTTTTTCACACTCTCTCCCATTTCAAAAGCAGCTGGTACCCCCTTCTTGCTGGGGACACAAAACTACTTCCATGGATCTTTGAATACTGGCCAATATGGTTTAGTTTTCTATCTAGCACTCATAGCTTATCTTCTTACAGGGGATAATATTACACATACTGTAAGTACCTAGATTTACTGCCCAATCTTATTGGGCCCAGTTGCCAGTGAAATGTGCAGTCCGCTGGTGGCAACTGCTGTGAAGCAGCCATAAAGGGCACTCCGACAACATGCAGAGCAGCACTAGAGTAGCGGTCTCCAAACTCCAGCCTGCGGGCCAGAACCAGAGACTGCTGTTTCCATCTGCCATGTGACGGGCGCTCCCACACCAGGGAGCGTGGGACTGCCGCAACTACAGCCCCTCAGTGTCACTGTGGCCAGCCGCTTCCTGGTTCCGCCACCTCAGCAGGCCATGAACACTGGGCAGGCGCGTCGTGGCTTTAACAATGCTCCCCAGTGGAATGAAAAGCGCTGGTTGTGTCGCAAAGGTGCTGCAAAGGTCTCCAGTTTGGAGACCGCTGCTCTAGAGGAGTGCCGGCAGGAAGGCCAGAGTCTTCCTGTGCTCTGTGGAGGAGCCCACTGGATGTAGCAAGGCAAGTAGGATGTCGGGGGAAGCAGAAGACAGAATGAGGAGGGAGGGAAAAATTGGGCAGAGAGGGGGTGGAATGGGGCTGGGATGGCTATAGGAGGAGGTGGATCCCATGGCAACGACATGCACCAGATCCTATCTTCTCTGTTGTCAGCTTCTCTCCTCAGACATATGCCAGCTAAAGATCTGGCACAAGCCTGAGAAGACCCATTGCAGCGTGGGAGGCTTATAGAGGTGTAAGGGGATTTAAAACACCTTTCCCTTCCAAAGCCTGCCCCCTCTGCTAGATACCATGTGCCCATTTTTTCCTGACTGCACCAGCATGGGAAGGGGGATATGTGCACATGTGATACTGTCCTGTAGTACTTGGATCCATATGGAACTTTCACGCACATTGAAGGGAACAGGGGAGTGCTTGGGCACAGTTATTTCCATGTGCATACTGGATCTATGGAGACCTGGTTACATGCATGTTTATCAAAGCCATCTTCTTCTTGCTTCTTCTTGTATCACTCTCTAATTGCATTTTATTTTTCTTGGCAGATTTCAAGAAGTGGACGAATACTATCTGAGAAGGAATACCGGCTGAATGCCATGAGGAAAGACCACCAGAAGTACATACGGGAATGTTTGGCTCAAGCCATATTCCACAAGGTCCTTGACATGGAAGTATGACTATTTTATGACTGCTTTTCTAAGGCTTTTCAGAGAAATGTTCATGTCTCATTCGGGGTTATTGAGATAATGTGCTGGCATGAGAATACCATGTAATCACACATTCAGAGGTGTCACTAGGGTTGGTGAGAGAGCTCATTGAGACACTCCATGATGGACCTCCTCCTGTACCAGACCGTACAGAATAAATTACAATATCATATGCTATCAAATGATACATAACATGATGGTGTTATTCAAAAATATCAAGGTTTTCACAATTTTGGCCAGTAGTGGTATTATCTCTTCCCCGTGTGTGTGTCACCTGGTGCTTTCCGCACCCCTGCACCTCCTAGTGATGCCACTGCATATATGTACCCATTTAGTTGAGAACATGGTCACATTAACATAACGTAACATTATGTTGTGTTAACACATAACATAACATTAACATAGTCATGGCAGGAGTTTAGGGCAATTTAAATGACTAAACTGTTTATGTTTAGTCATAAACATGACTGTTTGCTGACTGAAAGTTGTTATGGGTTAGTAATGAGGGAAAGAAGACAAGGACAAATGTTTAATTGTAAGGACACTCTTAACGAAATACCCAATCAATCAATCAATCAATCAATCAATCAATCAATCAATCAATCAATCATATTTATATACTGCTTTTCAACAAAATTTCACAAAATAATAATAATAATAATAATAATAATAATAATAATAATAATAATAATAATAATAATAATTTCACCAAGTAAATGGAATTTGAGTAAATTCCAACAGAAGACCTGAATGATAAGGTACATTATTTGTTATTAATTTGTTAGTGAGCATCCACTAGCTTTTGAAATAATAAATAACAACAATAAATAACAATTTCTGCAGTAACCTCATATTGGTGGGGAAAGATGTTAAGGGAGGAGGAAACCATACAGCAGTGGCTGGTAATTGGCCAGAACTGATAACCAGCCACCGCCTCAGAATGTAAGGGTGCCCACTGCCAGTAGGTTCCACACAGTCATCCCCTGAGGGCAAGGCAGCAGGAGGTCATGTCCCAGCAGTGTACCCAAGAACCTGTCTCGGCCCGTAAGAGAAATGCTCATTTCTACCCATATGAACACCAAAGGCCGTGGGAAGCCAACGAGAACAAAGAGGAGCATAGATGTAAGGAGTGAGCAGGGAGGAGCAGATACGATTTCATTTACACAGAAAGTGGAAACCTGGCTGGAGGTAGGCCCAGTTCTGGATGTGTTCTGCCCATGGATTGTTTCTCCCTTCTGGTTCCCTGTGTGAGGCTGATATTGCCCACAGTTGATCCCATGCTATGTTAGCATCTGTGACCTCAGATGTATGGACTGGGAGCAGACTTCTACTATGTGGGGTTCAGGCCTCTGA
>JAJKFI010000028.1:13805125-13838916 GCA_029204185.1 Lerista edwardsae | reverse complement strand
TCTCTCTCTCTCTCTCTCTCTCTCTCTCTCTCTCTCTCTCTCTCTCTCTCTCTCTCTCATCCTACATGGTCAATTTCTTAGGGCGAAATTCTAACCTGGAGTTAGGCCAGTACAGTTAGGCCAGCAAAGTATGGCTGGCACAAGGGACACCATAAAGTATGTTTGGAGTCAGTCTTGGAGTCAGAGAGGCCAGCACACAGATGGGCACCATCCTTCTTGACTCCAAGAGTGGTCCAAATGCACTTTACAGTGGCCCTTGTGCCAGCCTAACTTTACTGGCCTAACTGTCCTGGCCTAACTCCAGGTTAGGATTGCGCCCTTAATACACACACACCCCAAAATGAAGCCAACACATATACAGTTTAGTTTTCTTTAAAGTATATCTTAAATAAATGTCGTGTTCTTATTCAGATATTTCCTGGAAAATGAGTTGATCCTGTCATCTGAATTAGGAGTGGATCCTGTAATCTGAGAAAAAAAAAAAGAACTAAAAATGCAGATATCTCAGTGGATTGTTGTGCTTTCTGCTGTAGGACACAGGGAAGTTCTACAAGCCTCAAGTACATAGCAATGCATATGTTAGCATGATCTATTTGGGAAAAAGCGTCCACCTGTCTCATGACCTTTTTGACTACCGAGATGAAATAAAAATATATCAACAGCACTGCGGAGGAGAGAACGTATGTGTCTACAAAGGAAAACTGCTCGAGGGAGGTGAGCATGCAGACACATAGGAGTGCATTTTAATTCTGGCAAACTCTTATTTTATTTGGATAAACTGTGGAAGTGGTAGCAACATTATTTCCGCGAAGCTCAGTCTCGTTATGTGCGTCCAGGGACTGATATACCAGCTGCCTCAAACTAAGTCTAGATTTACTGTCTCATGATTGAAAATGAGGCTGCAATTACTTTTGCAAATTATGGAAGAAGGGGATGTACAGGGGTGATTTAACAAAATACTGTGGGTTAGATTAATTTTTGGATGGAGATGTATGGTTAATAAAATGCTTGCAGGGGTAAAATGAATACCAAATTATCTGCTTACAAGAAGCTGCAATATATCAGCAGGAGCTGTTTATCGCTCGAGAAGGGGAATGAACACACGCCTGGGGTTTGATTCTGAATGTGTGGTGACGCTGTTGACTTAAGCAGAACTGTCCCAGGTATAATCACCACTGCCAATGAGGGAAGGCCAATTGGTATTAATCTCGTGTCACTGTGTTTGGACACTGTGCTGAGGAAGAGGATCTGTTACTGTTGAACCTGCACTTAATTCATCTCTCTGCTAGGCACTGTACAGATGATAAAAATGATGCAGTCTATGCCCAAAAGCCTTAATCTGCATTGGAAGGGTAGCAATAGGAAGACAGGAGCAGGTTAGATTGGTGGAGACTCAGCTAGAAGGGGAGGAATAGGTACAGTAAGACTGCTATCAGCTGTCCCTCCTCAGCCCAGTACTGGGTCTTTTCTAGTGGCTGTTTGCGGGTGTCCCATTGATGTCTTGTTTTCCCTCTGGGACAAAGAACCACCTGTTCATTTATTTCGCTTCATAAACGGCATTGTGAACTTTTTTACTGCAAACAGTGGATACATACAAGTTTTTTAAAAAACATAATTAGTAATAAAAATGGAGTGGGGAAAGTTGCTTCTTCCATCCAGAGCACTGGTGAGGCACCCAGGAGTGTTGCAAACATGCCATAAGCAGAGGCGGATCTAAGGGGGGGGCAAATCTGTAAGTGTTGCAAGAAGCCTTACCCTGTCATGTCAATCCCTCCTCTCCCTTGCTGCTGTAGCCAGTAAGCAACGCCAAGATGTTGCTGTTCCCTGTGAGGATTGGCTAGAACAGTGCAGGAGAGGAGTGTTTTCCACTGCAAGGTAAGGCTTCTTGCAAAACTTACAGATTTGCCCCCCCTTAGATCCGCCTCTGGCCATAAGGGACGTTCGTGCAGACTCGGGAGGACTTGCGCGTATTGGACCTGGGTTTGGGAGGAAGAGCTTCTTTCAGAGCTGACAAAGTGGGAACATGTGTGCTAAACATTATTCTTGTTAGGAATATATGCCACTTTTCAGCAAAAAAAGTTCACACAGCGGTTTAGATGAATAACAAAATTAAAAAGAGGAGCACCCATGACCAAGGGAGCAGGCTGGACATTTTGTAATTATTAATTTGGCATTGTAATCAGGAATTACAGTGCGTACCTTCTCGATCCACACAGCAGCAGAACTGTAAGTTTCCTAATGAGAAGCCTCCGGAAGGCCTATCTTTCTCAGCGGTGACCAGTATTTCTCCAGCTTTCAGGACTGGGCTTCCATTCTGCTCCTTTCAGGGGTGTAGTTGAGGGGAAGCTGGCGTGGAGTGTCAGACCGTCTTCTACAACAGGAGCAATGATGCCATCAGAAGAGAGCACGAAATGAGCACAAAATGAGCATGATATTTAAGTTTAATATGTTTCAAAGTAGAAATAAGCAGCAGGCAAAGAAAAAAGGTGATAGTTGGTGTTAACGAAGTGTGGCCATAGGGGGTGTCACAATGAGTTTCTGCATGTTAAAATTTACCACTCCCCCACTGCTTAACCCGTCTTAGGACCACTTGAAACATGCAGGCAAACTACGTGGTATTTTCCTAGCAGGATGATGAGACTTCGGGCTACAGGTTGGGGGTTGAATGTTTGAAATTTGCCCCCTCCACTACAAATTTCCCCATATGTTGAAAGCTGGCCCATCAGAATAAGGGGGTTAGGGTTAGGGTTCCCACACACTTCCCACACACTAATGTGGGAGAGTGTTCAAACATGTCACCTTCAAATGGTGTAGCCAAAGGAGGAATGTGCCTCATCCATTTCCATGAATGTTCACATGGACTCTTATCCCATCTAAACGCAACCAGAAAGCCACAAACCCTGATGTCTTCTCCCCTTGCAGAAACGTTTCAGTTTATCTCCAGGCGGCATCATGGCTTTCCCTTCAGCCTCACCTTTTATCTCAACGGAATGCAAGTGGACCGGTTGAGTTCGTGCTGCGAGTACAAGCATCGGAAGGGCACTCGGCTGGGAGGCAAACATGGGCACTTTGGTTTTGTCAATGTGGAAAGATCATCTCCTTGCTATAGGTATGGATAGTGATGACCTGGCGGGCTTTTCAGACATGTGTGAGCATGTGCACATGGGGGAAATCTATTTCATGCGCAGGGACCCTCTACAACGACCAACTGCGCAGCACAATTGTTTGGCAGGGAAAACATGAATGATGTGAGGGGTTTTTTTTGCATTAGAGGGAAAGAAGAGGGGTTGGTGGAGGAGAAAGGAAAAAGAAAACTCACCTCAGTTTGACTGCACGCAAGACAAGGAAATATAGCGAGATTTTGTGGGTCAAGGGGGCTGGCCTTAGGCCGATTTGCCTGATACCATAAAATGGGACCATGTACTTTTGAGAGCCCCACACCGGAGTGGCAAGCAGATTGCCAGCCACTGCCGGCACGTTCAAAGCCTGGCAGGGCAAGCAGAAGGTCTGTGAGCCAGGCCCTGACTCCCTGCCCCTGAACAGCCCAAAATGGGCCCCTTGGAAACAGTTGGCAGTGATGTCATCACATCACTGCCAGCTATTTCCAGGTGCTGCACTTTGCATGAAGTACAATGAAGGCTCTTCTTCCAATGGCAGCAGTTGCTGCAGCTGTAAGGTGATTGGCGGGGGCACAGAGAGGGGGAGAGAGGGATATCCATGGAGAAAGGAGGCCTGCTGCTTCTGAGGCCAGCTCCGAATGGCAAGGTATTCCAAGAATGTGGTGTTGTACAGTTCTCCTTAAACCTGTGAGGCCACGTGACCACAGAGCTCAACAACCCGGAAGTTTGACAACGACTCATGATGCTAGTGCTGAGCATTTGAATATGGTGTTGTGTTGCAGCTGCAATGCCACACTGCAAGAGTGTGAACCCCTTACAGGGAACATAGGTGTACATCAAATATGAAGCTAAATAATGCCAAATGGAATGCCAAAAATGGAATTGTATCCTAGGGTTGAACTTGAAAAAAAAAATTGTATAGAATCAAATCATTGTTTGGAGTATGAAGGCATCAATTGCAATGTTTTTTGTAGTAAAAGAGCCTTTATCACGTTTATTCAAACCCAGATGAGCAGAAGAGATAATTTTGATTGGCTTTTCTGAAACACGTGTGTGCTAGTGTTTGGGGTTCAATTTTATTTTGCCCCCGTGGGACAATTTAATAGCTATCCCTTTATGTTATGAAATGCAGATCAATACCCTCTGTGAAAGGCTGATATCCCTGTTGATTTTATGTCAGTTTTCCGTCTGAGAACTGCTGGGATGGAGAGCAAAACTGAAACTCACCTAGTTACTCTAAAGAGATGTTGAGATGTCAATAAAATGTGATGTCTAAGGTTAGCTGATGACCCTCAAATGGCTTCTTCGGCTTTCCTTGCAGTGCAACACTTGCTTTAATGGCTTGATACCTTTTAAATTACTTCCAGCCCAATCATAAGTAAATTCTCATGTGCTGGCTTGGGTTGTGCTGTATCTTGCGAGGGGATTTTGGTTGCTTGATGTCTCCTTGGGATAAGGGGACATTAGTCCTTTGGGCCAGGGTAAGCCTCAGCATTTGCAGTGGATCAACTTGGATCAGTGATATTGCTGGTGCAAGTCTAAGTTGATCAGTGCAGGTGGATTTGGCATGAGAAGGGGATAGGTACAGTGTGCCCCGCCACTGCCAATCCCACCCTTGGGCCCGATCCACCCACCCTCCGCCCGCTTTGACTCACTATTCTACACCCAGGTCAGACTTACACCAGGACCCGCTTTTGCCAAAAGAAATCTACAGCTGCATCAGTTACAGAAATTGTACCTTCTTTCTTCTTGGAGTTCCTTCTTGGAATTTTCAATTTCCACAACACTTTGATTTGCAAAGTGATATCAGGCAAGAATATGTTGCGCAATTTTTTCCTCACTTATGAAATGTTTTATAAACAACAAAAAATAGGAGAAAAGGAAAAATATGGCAACCCCCACAGAGCCAAATTACTTTTCAGATAAGCATATTCCACTAATATAAACAGAAATGCTTTCCTCCTCTTAAGACTAATATTTGCATAATTTATGTAAATGTTATGCTATCACTGGCATGATAAGGGCTTTCTGAGGAAAGGAAGGCGTGTGATTAAGGATAGTTGTAGTTTTCACTAGATGTCCAAATAACCACACATTTGTGGTTTTTTGTGCCAATTTGTGGCAATGATGCTTGAAAAAAAATCATAGGGTGCAATCCTAGCTTGCTTCCCAAGGGAATTGTGCCAGCTGAGGAGCGTTGCAAATGCACTGGAAAGCACATTTGGACCACCCTCGGGCAGCGCAATCCTAAGCAGTGCTGGAATGGCGAGGCCGGCCGGCTAGCACCATATCCAACTCTGCTTTGGGGAGGCTGGAGCCTCCTTGGCGCAAGGGCACGTTTTTGCCCTTGCCATAGGACTCCTCAGATCTGCACCTGCTAAACAGCAGGTGCAGATTTAAGGAGACCATGCGACCTGATTCAGACCACGCCGCCTCAGAATAAGGCCTTGGATTCCTTTGATTTACAAAGTGATATCTTCCCCCGCCCCGGGCTGGCACGCCTGCCGGCACACCCAGAACCCACCTGCCCCCTGCCCAGAAACACCCTCCCCCCACCCACTCCCTCCCCTGGCCCAGAGCAAGCGGAGTGTAGGCGCTCCGAGGCCAGCGCTGCCTGCAGCGCCGGTCTTGGAGTGAGAGCGCCAGTGCAGTGGTGCCTCTTGGCGCCCCCGTGTCGACACTCTGTGCGTAGCGTCAATGCTACCTTGTAGCATCGATGCTACAGGGCGCCTAGGATGGTGCCCTGAGTCAGGGAGGACAGCACACCTCTGTGTGCCGGCCTCCTTGACTCTGAGAGTGATGTCAATGCACTTTACAGCACATTTGCTACACTCCTGGGCCAGCGCAAGGGACTTGTGCTGCACTAACTCCAGGTTAGGATTGCGCCCTAATTTGAGGAAGGCTGCTTACTTGTGACATATCTACACAGCAAGTCTAAACCAGTTTAATCATCACGCTTTCACCTAAGAAATTGTGCATTGTACAGTATATATTTTAATGCATTCTGAATATTACTTCGTCTGATCACAGGACTATTCACAGTTAATTCACAAAGTAGCAGAGTTTATGGATAGGGAAAAGTGACGATGATGAAAATTATACGCTTGAACTTGTGGAGAACCGTGACAAACTACTATTCTGTAGGTGTGATTTCAATCACAGAGACAATCTACTGCTTATTTTCCCCCCTTTAACTATTTAGGTAGAACCCATTATTCTTTATTTTGAATTTTTTGTACATTGACCTTTGGTATATGCTTTTGAAATAAGTATTTTTACTAGGGCACTGATTACATGCTCAGTAACTTTAGCTCAGTCTTGCAGCTGCAATAATTAGGTTGATTTTTGTTAGGGATAGTTGGTAACGGGACGTTATGGATTTTCTGTATTTTAAATTGTCCTTTTTATTTTTAAATATAGCATTTTTATTATGTAAATCTTCATAATTAAATGCTACCACAGATTCCAAAATTCTAGCCTAAGGATAAGCAAGAACTATATCTACGTGAGTCTATTGGCCTTGTACACCCTACAAACAACACATTTTTATAAGGCTGAAATCCTATACACACTGTACTGGGAGTGTCCCACTGAACACAATGGGACTGACTTCTGAGTAGACATGCATAGAATTGGGCCTTTCCAAGAAGGCCTTGTGGTGCTAGAAGGAACATTGCATTGAGGCCCACTGCACATTCGGTCGCGATGTACCAGTGGGTACATCCTGACCCACCATCTGAGAAACACTGAACTAAGCCACAGGAGAATCTGCCATTTGTGTCCTTCTGTTATCCATGGTTTGCATAATATCCCATTAAATGTTTCTCAGGTGTATCATTGCGATGGGCCTGGACAAACAGCCTTCCCCACCCAAGAAAAAGGTGACTGATGAGAATGAAGAAAAGAAAGAAGCCTCCAGGAAGGATGACGTGAACCACAAGCTAAGCGAGACCAGCAGTGGTGTCGGCATTGGAGAAGAGAACAAAAACTCAGTATCACAGTCTTCCTCAGTTGCTGGAGAAGGAAAAGAATCCGAAGAAATGGAAGTGGAGACAACAAAGGACGAAACAAGAAGTGATGATTATAGTGATGAACGAGAAAGGAACCAGAGATGCGCCTCTGACAATGGTAGATTGTTTGCTATTCATGTTCACACACACCTCTCCTCCCACCAGCACACCCACAGATGTTGTGTGATCTCATGTGAACAAGTGCACAACTTGTGTCTGTCGGGCTGATGAGCTTTTACTCAACCAAATTTTGGACGTTACACCTGCAGTTTCCCCATGTTAAGTTGTGTTGCAAGAAAAATATGATGACATACACCAGTGGTCCTCAAAGTCCTACTTGGACTTTGAGAACCCTGTAAATATTTGCAGGGGAGAAGGGAGGGGAGGAGGCAGCAGCAGGATTGGGAAGATCGTGCTGTTGCCGGGGAGGGAAGCGTTACCTGGGGGTTGCTATGGCTCTCTGGGGAGCTTGCGACCCCCTCTGCAGCCCTCCGCAAACCTCAAAACTCCTCTGAAAAAGAAAAAAAGCACTTCCTGTTTTCATTGCGAAACCACAAGTGGTTTTTTTTTCTTCTTTTTCAGAGGAGTTTGGAGGTTTGTGAATTGCTGCAGAGGGTGTTGCAGGCTCCCCAGCCCTTCAGAGAGCCCCAGGAAAGTTTTAAAAAACCCTTCCCTCCCTGGCAGCAGCACAACCATTCCAATCGTGTTGCTGCCCCATTCCCCTTAAAGGGGAATTGCCCTTTTTTGGTTTGGTCATGACCCACAGTTTGGGAATGCCCTCCAAGCCCTCCACCTGTTCCCTGTGTCCAAGCCCACTCCTCCCCTCTCCCACTTACCTTTCTTATGGCTCCACCACCACCCCCAGCAGCAGCAGGTGAAGGAGAATGGGAAGACATTTTTCCCCACTCCCCTGTCTGATGCAGTCATGATGTAAGGAAAGTTTCTAGTGCACTTCCTATTCCAGAAACTTCTGTAGTGAATTCATTGCAGTTTTTGTTTTAGCTACCAGCTGCACACTTCTGTTTAATCTCCCCCTTTCTCCTTCTGGAGGTGGACACCTCTCAGATAATTGCCTGTGGAGATGGACTTGCTGTCCCAGATACAGCTGGAACCTCAATCAATATGATTCCCATCTCCTTACTACTTAAGCCCCACTGTACAGATAATTGTTTATTTGCCTAATTGGTTCCGCATGAGATGGTTCCCCCCCCCCTGTTCTCCTTGGCATTTTGTCATTTGAACATGGTGGGGGGAAAAAAGTTGTTAGGAATAAAAGGGTGAACAATTAAACCGGAAAGGTGAGAAAATGTGGAATGTGTCTGATGTGACAGCTTCTCTTTTGTGATCATGCCTGGTTGTTTCTCTGCAAGGTGGGTAGTAAAATACAGGGTGCAGCCACAACATCTTGTTATTGAAAAGATGTATACACCTCCTAGCAGAGCATTCACAGAAGGCCTTCTCCCACACACCTGAAAATTGGGCAGAAATCAGAGAGCCATCAATAAATAACCTAACTTTTGCCTATCGTCAAAATAACACTTTATGTGCCTGGGATGAATGCCAGGATATGCTGTTTCTGGGATGGCAAGTGATAAGACTTGCGTCTTATGCAGCATTTTCTTTGCAAGGAAATATTCTTGTTGAGAACCCCTTTGGAAAATCCAAAGCCTTGCTGTGCTTGAAACGTGTTAGAAATCACAATACAATCCTTTAGAAATCTGATTTTAACATGATGCCTGCAATGCACATCTCTGCTGGTGTTCCATGTGATTAGGTTTTGTCCAATCAGAGGATGAAGTCCCTAGTGATCAGCCAGTGGAGCTCTACTATTTCTGTCAAATATTTATACCACTTCCCTATACATTTTAGGGTAGAACTATACACATTTTGATTATGTATACAAACGCATGTTTGCCAGTTAGTGGTTATGTGGAAGAGGTGTTTGGGTGGTACTGTTCCTGTGGGGGAGAATTTGCAAGTGATGAAAAAGGGATTAGCACCACCTCTCATCTCCCAGATCTCCCTGTAGACAACCATCATTACTTCCACATTTGTGTTTTAAGGCAAGCAAAGGGTTTGATCCGCCTTGATTGAATTGGTCCCATTTCACAGTGAAATGTGAGTATTTTAGAAGATTCCCATAAGCTAACCATGGAATACATTTAGCAAACCTGGGTTTATCACCAAACATACACTTGGCAGGAAGTTGCTGGCTCTTTGAAGACTGTATCTGTATGATACATGTCTCTCCAAGGATATTTTTGTCTCATTCATACATTTGAAAGTGCACTCTTTCAAATCTTAAGGAGGCATCTAAAAACTAGATGAGGCATGAATTGGAATTTAGTAAGCAGAATACCAGATCTCTACTGATTTGTGCACATAAATAATTCTTGCCAGGGCCAACCCAAATACCTGAGGCAGCAAGGCAAATCCTGCTCCTACCTATCCAGAGGCATGCCAGCTATTGTTGCTCTTCCAGCTCCCTGGATTTGAACAGGAAGAGGGGAATGGAGCGTGAGGCAGTGGTAGTGGCTTTCCTATGGGGCAGGGGTGGAGTTTGGAGCAAAATGCTAAGTGTTGCATGAACCTGAGCTCCTGTGTAATGTCGTCCCTCCCTTTAGTCTTCAGAGCCATTCGCAGCTCAGAGAAGTGGCTTGGAGACTTTGTTCTCTGACCTATGAATGGCTCTGGAGGTGAGGAAGAGGGGCCCCGTTACACAGGAGCTCAGGCTCATGCAACAGCATTTCCCCCCACCCTATGTAGGGACACCACTGGGCAGTGGAGACAAAAGTAGTGGGCTAGAGTGTCAGAGGCACTCTAGCCTGCTGCTCTCTCCTTTCCACTGCCTCAACTCAATTTCTCTCTTTTCTAATCCATGGGTGGGAGGAGAAGAAAGAGCAATGTGGACAGAGACAACAGGTAAGTGCCACTTGCCAATCAGTTGCCTGAATCAACTGCCTTAGTCAACCTCATGGATATATCAGCCCTGATTCTTACGAAGTCCATGAGGATTTAGAATAATATATTATCATTCCAACAGCCTTGTCCTCCAAATAATTCAAAAGTCCTTAATGTGCAGAAAATGGATTACATCAGAGCTAGTACTTTGTTTGACTTTCTTTATAGGAACAGAAAGAAGAACTGTAAAAAAAAGTATTAGATAATTGCACAGTTCAATTAATGGATCAACATGTTAACTTTATTGTTGTTGATTTTTTTTTTCCTTTTAAGGAGGGTCAATGCAAAGGAGAACAAAGGCTAATGGACTTAACCTCTTTGGCGTTAATGAGAATTTCAAGTGGTATGCATTCCATTTTCTATCTCACGGTACAGTTGTCCTTTTATTTCAGCATATGATGAAGATTTTGAAGCAGATGAAGAGAAATCAGATGAGAAAGTTAATGAAGAAGGACAGGCTGATGATCAAATGAATGGAATGTCAAAGTCACCCTCAGATGATGAAAAAGATAATTTAGACCATGAAAAGGAGAGTAAAAACTCATCACAGAAAGCTTTGCAGGCCTTTGACAGCGAGCAAGATGAAAGTGATGGATATTCGGAGAGTGACTTGGAGGAGGATAAACAAGGTTAGTTGTTTTCCTTAAAAAGGCGTTAAAACGATGGCCTCGTGCATGTTTAAATTGTTACAGATGCTCTGTAATGAGGTATCAACTTTGTGGTTCACATTTAAGTACCCATTATATTAGATTGCCAAATTGCTGGGGAATGTGCCACTCTGTAGAAAGTCGCCTCCTAAACATTTCGGGTTTGGTACCCAACACCTCTTTTGTCCGTATAATATATTTGAATGCCCTGCAGCAGCAATGAGAGCAGTTGTCAGAGAAAGAGGAAGTGCATCAGCTCTTGCAGTCTCTTTCCTTAGATGACTTTTCAGCCTCAATATGGACCCAGACGTATAAACATGTACAGGAATCATGATATTGAAGAACTTGACATTAAAACCTCGAGTCAGAATACATTCCCGGCCAGGTATTTTTGGTTATGGATGCCCCCAACCTGTGGTACAGATTTGTGGGCTTTTCCAGCTCCCAAATTGAGATGCAGGGAGACAGAAGTACCAACTCATGATTGTCTTTGCACCTCACTCTCCTCAGTCAATATTACAGTATATTCATATTATATACTATTCATATTATATTATTATTCCTGCTTATTTTGGTCAGCTGGTAATTATTGTCCATAATTTGGACAATGCTTCTGTCCTTGCACTTCAGTGCAAACTGCAAGATAAGGAAAAGGTCTCAGAGCTATTATCACAGAATATGTAGAGCATTGCTTTCCGAAGTGTGGGTCGTGACCTACCATTAGGAAGGAAAACTGGGTGTCCCAAAGGCGCTGCAGCAATTGTGGCGCCGCAGGCATCCAGGAACATTTTAATGTACCTGGGGGTCGGGGGGGGGCTTTGAAAGGGTTGGAGAGGCCCCCTCCGTGGGTCACCCAGCAGCAAAGAAAAGCTCTGTTTAGGCATCAAACACACACTTCTGCTTCTTGCACAAAAAGCAGAAGTGCGCTTTTCAGCCCTAAGTGGAGTTTTTCTGTGCTGCAGTTAGACCCACGGAGGTGGCTGCGGGCATCCCTAACCTGTCAAAGGCCGTCCCCGACCCCCAGGTACGTTAAGATGTCCCTGGGTGCCCATTGGGACACCCTTCCCAGCTTCAGTCCCTGCCCCTACAACTACTTACAGTGGTCCCAATGTCCAAGTAGGACTTTGGGAACCGCTGATATAGAGTGTACTTTGAAATCTTGTATTTACATCAGTCACACTGTATTATGAGGTCACATTTTTCTATGCAAAATCCTTTTGAGCCAATATAAAAATGGGCAATTACCCAACTGCAGAAGACAGAGACTACTTAAGGAACTGGAAGTGTCTGCTTGTAAACGGAAGCTGCCTGTACTGGTCAGTGTTCTGCAAAATGAGGACCAATTTGCACATTACAATGGGCACCATCATCTCTTTTTAGACCATCATCATGAGCAGTAGTTCAGGGCAGGCAGAAATCATTCAAGCACTAGTTGTAGATCCAACAGGGATCTGAATTCACTCCCAAACCTTCAGGACCCCCTTTACCCCCCCTTTTTTAATTTGTCCTCACCAGCTCCCAAGGACCCAGGTTCAAATTCCATCTCCATTGCAGGCAGTCCTGTTTGAAGCACCTCTGGAAAAGAGCGGAGTGCACTTCTAGATTTGTGTGTACATTTATGTGTGCAAGAAGAACCCAATAGCATTGTATAGGTGGGACCTCAGTATCCACTGGGGCTTGGTTCTGGGACTCTCCGCTGATAACGTGAAAACACTGAAAACGTGTTAAAAGCAGTTAGAACAAAACAAGCAAAACATGAGTCAGAGGGAATTAGAACTGCTATTTTTCTGCTTGGCCCCTCCCTCAGCCCTTACTCACTGAAGAATGGAATGTGAAAGTGATGGATCATGTCTGCATTCCATTGTTCAGTGAGCCAGGCTGAATGGAAGGGGTCACTTTTCTTGGAGTGAGCTAGCTGCAAAATAGCAGTTCTGGCTCCCTAGAAAAAGCAGTTTTTAGAATGGAGATTGTAAAAGGATATTTTTTTTCCCCAGGGATTGGAAGGGTCCTTTTTATCAGCAGCGCCATTAGTGTTGAGTCTAATCTGTGGATAAAAAAAAAAAATCAGTGTATGAAAAGATTGGAGCTGTACACCCATTATTGCATGAGCTGCCATTTTGTGGTGGGCTCTGCCTCCTCACGCTGCCATTTTGCAACTTGCTTTCCTTTTCCAAAGCTGCCATTTCACAATGGTAGCTCCCCTGGCTCTAGAAAAAATAGCCTCTCTTGAGGCTAAAATCCAAAATCTTCCCACACCTGTAGTAAACTATTAGTGTGAGCCACAGCCACTTGCCATCCTCTATGAAGTCCCACTTTAGTTGCTTCTTTGAGTTCCTGTTCATGAGATTAGAAGGCAGGGAGAGAAGAAATAGCCAACTGTTTATGAATTGGCGCTACATATTGTGAGAAGGAACAATGGAAAAGACTCTTTGTACGAAAAGGGACATTGTACATGACAGCCAGTAGGTGTCACTTTTGCATTGTGAAGTCCGCTCTAAGCGTGCAATATCAATGAGAATCAGTAGCAGGAGTCTTTGGGGGTCTTCAGCCGTCTCTTTTTGCTCCCCACCGAACAGAACTTGCAGCACACTTGCAGATTTCCGGCTGATGATTTCATCCTGCCTTTGCATCAGGGTCTCAGAATGACAGGCTCTCAAGGTGATGGACAATGCCGTCCTGTGCCTTTTGGGTTCTAAACAGGGAACGCCGGCTCAGAGCGATGAACCCCCGGATAATTATTACCACATGGAGATTAAAATGCGGTGGAATTATTTTCAGAGGCATAAATAACATTGTCAGTAACCTCTGTCCTCCCCAGTCAGCATAACTGATGGAGATAATTATTTCCGTTCTGCGTTCCGAACCGCAACACCTTCATAAATAATCCAGTGGGAAGCATGTATCTCATTTCCCATTTATTAATACCAGCGCTGGACGAGGTCCAAAGCTGGGCAGGCTTGCTGCAAAAGGACGGAAGTTGCCAGCGTTTTGGCTTTGCATCAGCACAAAGCTGATTTCTTCCTGTTTGTTTCCCGCCCTGCTGTGCCTTCTTGATACGGACATAACTTATGCAACTGTTGCTTGTCAGGCTGCGGCAGGCATTCCCCCTTGCACCGCCGCCCTGAAATCTCCCCATTGAAACACCTCTCATTTCCACCGGCCCAAGAGGAGAGCTCTTTTCTCAAGCCAAGTAAACCCTGCTTTTGTGTTTGTGTTTTCGGCGTGAAACAGGCAAAGGTAAAGCAGCTGGAAATGGCTGCAGCTGCAAGAAAGAGCCAGCTTGTTACAGGAAGCACAGAAGCCGACAGCAAACGCAGGGAGTGCAACCAGGTTTGCAGTCAGTTTGCCTGGAGAAGCCACTGCTGTTATCAAGAGGAAATCCAGATTTTTAAGTAGTTTGCAACCACAAAGGAGAATCAGCTTTACACTTTGTTAATTGTTTGCAGCAATAATTGGATTTTATTTTTTATTTTTTAAAATCTGATCTCGCTTCTCAGACTTATGGCCACAGGATGTTGCCTAGCCTGAAGCTGTGTCTTCTAAATGTATGCCTGGGTTTGCGGCATGCTCATTCTTATCTGAGCATGGCAGATATGATTGGGGCCTGACAAATTGCCATTATTTTGCAGTTTGGAAAAGGCATTTTCCCTGCAATCACAAGGGCTAGGAATTCTGAGGATGCTTCGTCTCTGACTGGCTTGGTCCTGTGGAGCTGTTTTCTATAAGGCACTTTTTTCCCCATGCAGGTGCTCTCTGCTTGGGGCGTACTCTGATCCAGATGATGCAGCTGCTCTCTGCTTGGGGCCTGTATGATGCAGATTGGGTTTGATGGTTGATTCATGGCCCTACTTTGTGGCATGGGCTTGTCTAGGCAATCTCTTGGTTTCTTCCAGTTCTATGCTTTGTGTTACATAATTTACCTGCTTGCAATCAAATCCTTTGTTCATCATTTGTGTCATTTTGTTCTACTGATAAGAATACGGTAAAGTGCGGTTTTGTTTACACAAATGGCCTATCCAATACCTAGGAAATGATGAAGACTTTTATACTGACAATGTAACTATGGAGTTAATCTTAATATTTTGATTTTTTTTCTCGTAACATGTGTGGATTTTTGGAATCATATACAGGCATGCCCTGATATCTGCTGGGGTTCCGTTCCAGACCTCACCATGGATACCTGAAACTAGAGATACTGGGGATACCTTTTTACAGATAGAGTGAACATTACTGGTTTTGCTGCAATAAGGCAAGAGAGAGAGAGAGAGAGAGAGAGAGAGATTTGTTTAATATTCCCCTATCTTAGGCATCTCAGTGTCAATAGGAAAGCTAACAGTGCAATCCTATAGACCACGCAGCGTTGGCACAACAGGGTTGTGCCAACACTGTGCGCTTAGCGCTGATGCGGGGGTGCTGATCTGCACCTCCACGCCAGCGCTCGAGCAACAGGAGGCTCCGTGCTGAGGCGGCACTGGAATTGGAGGGAGGGAGAGAGGCGGGGTGGGATTTGGGCGGGACATGGGTGGACTTGGGAGGTGGCCATATGGCCATATCCTAAGCCCATCCGTGAGGCCGCATGGCCCCGATTTGGGCCACGTGGTCTCTTTGGATCTGCACCCACTCTTTAGTGGGCACAGATCCGAGGAGCACATAGGGGAGGGTCCCTTGCCATGGGGAGGCTCCAGCCTCACCTATACTGCGCTAGGATATGGCATTGGCTGGCTGGCCTCGCCATTCTAGCGCAGTATAGGATTGCGCCCTAAAACTGTGAACACCGAATCAGTGGATTCCGGGGCACGCCAGTATTAAAAACAGATATTTCCTGCTTCTTTAAAACTGGAAGAGTTTGACCCGCTATAGACCATTTTCCTCTGGAAACAAATATAGTACAGTATATGCTAAAGCAAGCAGCACTCTCAACATGTAAGGCAGTAATCTGTCCCCCCCCCCCATTATTGAGGGTCATTGATGGCTTCTGAAAAAAAGAGTTTTCATAGCAGGCACGCAATGAGAAAGAAAGTCATGAAGCACCCTTGCAAAGTAGAAAATGGAGGCAAGTGCATGCTGGGCATTTAAAGTGCCATTGAAGCAACAACCACATTTCCAGGCATAGCCCATTTAAAAATCCAAGTACTTTAAAATTAAGCTCCAAAAAGGCAGTCTATTGCTTAGCTACACGCCATCGTAATATCATGGGGCACAGGGAAAAGAGGAATAGGGAGAGGGTGGTGGTGGTGGTTTGTGCACACAGAAGTGCACACAGAACTTTCACAAGTTGCATACAGTATTTGGATATAATCAGTGGTGAAATTCAGCCAGTTCTCACCTATTCTGCAGAACCGGTTGCTAATTTTAGGTTGGGAGAGGGAAGAAAGGCAGCGGATGGCCCTGAAGGCCGCCCTGAAGGACATAGAACCGGTTGTTAATTTATTTGAATCGTACCACTGGATATAATCCAAAGAAAATTTATGTGGGAAGAAGTTATACCGCAGTTATAGGGATCTTTAGCAGTAAACAAGAAGGAAAGCTTGGTCTCTTATCATCCTTCACCACAGCACTGCTTGTAGCTCAGTTGTACATTGGGCCAACTCGGCTATTTCCGTATTGAACTGATTACATGCATTCAGTTAATTATATTAAGGCAGAGAACAAGCTGGGCTTCCGTGCACATAACTGATGAGGCCAGTAAGAAAGTTATTTGGACTGTTTCCTCCTCCGTACGCTTTGTACAAAACATGCTTGGTTGCTCTTGCATGCTGTGCTGCTACGACCATTTAACATTAATTCGGCATGTCACTCATTAGGCAATTTTTGAAAAATGTTTTGTTTTAATTGTAGATTTAAATGGAAGCTGAGTAGATTTGCCCCTTTACTTGCTCCCAGCAGGGAGTTAAATAATGCAGTTTTACAGATGAACAAATTTCAGATAAGCCACATTTAGCGGCAAATCCTGACCCATTTTGTGGGATAGTAATTGATCCATTCAGTGCAGAAATCCCAACGAGATATTACTTTAAGTGGAATGATCATGCTAATTGGATAGGCGTGACAGTCTTTATTGAAGTGTTTTATTAGTAGCATGCAAGACTGGTTAGGAAATGTGTATATTTGCAGCTAGAGGCAGTTGAATGAAATAAGAAGACCAATCATAGTGGGTTACCATTCACGATCACCTCACTAATTATAGTTTTCATCAGCCTGGGCATCAGCCATAGCTTGCTTTGTTTTCTCATCTAGTTCAATAACGAAGGTGAAACCACTTATAATTGTCTGCAGTTTCAAGGGAGACTACTTGTCATTCAGCAAGCTCTGCCACAGAGTGAAACCCAGTGCTTTGCCATGGACACAGTGAGAACCTTGAAATAATCCCTGTTCATCCATGCAATGGAAACAATAGAGACCTTCTTTATAGTTTGTGCTATATAAATATACTTCTTCAAATTATACTATATAATTTGCTATATAAATATACTTCTTCAAACTGTACAATATAATTTTTACATGCAGTATAGATATACTCTTTCAAATACAATTCTACAAATTAAACTTGGAGTGCTGGATGCGGGGAGTGGCAATGAGATGTAAGTATCTTGTTGTCTTGTGTGCTCCATGAGGCATCTGGTGGGCCATTGTGAGATACAGGAAACTGGACTAGATGGGCCTTTGCCTTGATCAGCATGGCTCTTATGTTCAAATCCATACCAGCAGTTGGAAATCCTTGGTTGGGGGTTGGAGGCTGCCCTAAGGCTGTTTCCAGTTTGGGGGGACCTTAGCAACAGCAGGCCCAACGGTGGCCTCATTTTTACTTGCTCTTTCATGCCCTCTTCTGACTAAGCAAATAGAATAAGTTACTCTATTGACACAATACTATGTAGAAAAAATTAAATTGACTGTAACCTGGGCAACATTAAGTACAGTGGGCCCTCATTCAGCTTCAGAGCAGTTTTTTAAGGGAGCTTCTTCTTGAGATCATCCCAGCCAATTAGGGAACATATGTCCAATGTGATGACATAATATGATTATGACACAGCCAATCATATCTGGCAACCAACAAAGTGTCATAAAACCAAATCCAAATCCGCCAAAATATGGTCAATGTTTCTTGACCTCACTCTTAATGGGCAAACAGAAACACAATGTTAAAAACGCTCAGTTAAAGCTAATTAAAAATTAAATTCATTTACAATTAAATTAATAATTTTGTCTCTGATTTCTATTTGTGTACTTGTTATCCCTGTTCTGATTCTTTATAGTATCAAAAAGTAATGGTTTGTGGTTAGTTTAAGCTGCTGATAGTATATGACTGTAGACTACCTATCTGATTTTCTGTTACACTGACTTTGCTCTCAATTCTGATGTGCTTTCCTAATTTTATCCCACTTGTAAAAACACATCACTGAATACCTGAAAAAATAACGAGGTAGGTCAGGTATTTCCTTCTGTTGGTGCAACATTGTTCTAAAAGTATGTTAATAAGGCACCTGGATGTGCTGTTCTGAGTGATGCGTTCTCCAACAATTAAGTTAGGACATTTTGTATTTCTCTTGGCTTGAAGCGTGTTGCGTAGTTTCAGAAACCTCTTTATGTGGTCCAGCTGCTCTTGGTGAGAATTAATTGAGTTTTTACTTAGTTGTCCAGTTTTCAGTGAGTAATGAAACAAGCTTCTGTCAGTCCTCAGGTGTGTTGTTCGACATTAAATGATAGCTTCTAAATAATCAGTTATAAGTAAATCTTTGTCCTTATTTCAATCCTAAGGGAAAAAATAGAGCTGCATTTCCCATATTCCTTAGTAGAAGTCTGCAGACATATATTAATCTGTACTATATTCAGTTGCGGACCCACTCAATGGGCCGCCCAGGGACAGGTCCGCCCCCTGTACTGTTTCCCTGACCCCTAGGTGCTGCTCCGCTCCCACACCATGCCAGCCTCCATTTTGGAGTTGAACGATGGCAGGGGAGGGCAGGTGGGCCAAAACTACTTGCCTCTCTGAGAGGGGAGCTGCCTCGTCGCCATCCTTCTCCTGCTCCAGAAGTGCCGGGCCCGAGGCTTTCCCCCCCACACATAATGGTATGTCCGCAACTGGCTATATTTATCTCCAGTTTCTAGCTAAACAGAGTCTAACAGCCAGTCCTATCCTCCCACCCCATAGGTGCAGCCATGCCAAAAATGGGTGCACTGTATCCAGAGGGGAGTAAATTGTAAGGTTTCAGCTGGGAAAAGGGACTGGAATTCCTTACCCCTGTGTAAGCCTCCTGCTCTGCAATTTGCTAGCACAAGTCCAAGGAGAGAAGAAATGAGGACAGGAAGGTTTCTAGAAAGAGGATCCAGCGATTTTTAAAATTTTTTTATAAACTTTATTGATAAAGAAGGAAAGAATACAAAGTAAGAACACAATTTGAACACAGTATATAATATCGTAATAAAAAGGGGGGAAAGGTATGTATAATATATAGAAATATAGAAACCATTTTTTTAATAGAAACAATCATTATTAAACGTTTGTAGACAGATATTTTAAAAAAGGTTTCCATATCTCCAAAAATTTATCCGTACGAAGCTGTTTTCAGTAGACAACTGATTCAAATATAGAGTCAAGAGTTCCTCCACCCATTGCAAAATACTTGGTGGGCATTTGTCCTTCCAACCCTTCAGTATAAGCCTTTTAGCAACAGTAAGGGCACAGAGAACCCATTTTTGTTGTCCCTCCAAGAGTTTCCATGCTATAGGCAAATAGTTCAGGAGAATATACTGTACATATGCATAAAGATTAATCTTTGTTCTAATATCACATTAATGGAATTAATGAGCTCTGTCCAAAAAAGGTTGTAGAACTATACAGGTCCAGAACATATGCCTCAATGATGCTTCAGGTTCACCACATTGCCAATAGTTTGTTTCCTTTATCAATCCCTTGTTGAAAAGATGCATTGGGGTCCAATAAACTCTGAAAAGAATTTTTTGCTGAATGAGGACCCAGTGATGCCATTGATGCTGGACCCACTCCTCCCACAGCTTCCCTACCCCCATTATGCCCCTCCCAGCCCAGCTTTGCCCTCCTTTCACTCCTTTCACTCTAGTGGCAGTAGAAGAACCACTAAACTGCCGAGATGTTGCCATAATGTTGCTATTATTTATATACCGCTATTGAAAACTTAAATTCAAATGATGGTTGTAAATATAATAGAACAATTATTCAGGGCACAATCCTAACCTGGAGTTAGGCTGACACAGTTAGGCCCGCAAAGTTTGGCCAGCACAAAGGACACAGTAAAGTATGTGTGGACCACTCTCGGAGTCAGAGAGGCAAGCACACAGATGTGCACCATCCTCCCTGACTCCGAGAGTGGTCCAAATGTGGCCTTTGTCATATATGTGTCCTTCTTTCACAGCTTACAAACTCAACACGTTGTGCAAGTTGAATTGAAGGCAGAAAGTCTTCAGGTATGGATGGGTTTAATAGCCTTTCTAGGCAGATACAAAGCCATAGTCTTTCCCCCACCCCAGCAGCATTTGGGGGGGGCATAAAATAAGGAACTGGTCAGAGAGCTTGAACTACGGTTTTCAAATCCTGGTAGACTCTAATCCTGTGAATAAATCAGAATGACTCATTAGCTGGAAAGCGCCACAGACAGTTTTGCTGAGGCAAACAGCTATTTTATTTTTTTTGGAAGGAGTCTGTTTATATGCTCAAAAAACCTCAAAATATTTTTAATGAGCTGGACTGCTCAAAAGTCTCATAGCATTTTTACACAATTGGAGTTTCATGTCCAATCCAATTCACACATTCTTTGAGAACAAAGGCAAACTAAGCATGAGTGACTCCAGCTCCTTCAAAGATCCCTTCCATGTTTTTTGGAAAGAGGGAGACACCCACAGATTCCAACCCCTCTCCTGCAATCTGCAGTGTCCTGATGGATGATTAGAACATGGAGCTCTCTTGGAGCCAAAGGGATTACTTATGTCTTTCTGTTCATGTGAGAGTCACTCAGGCTTCCTCTCTTAAAATTTCTGAAGAACAATCAAAGAGGCTCTGAGATTGAAGATTATTTCTCTTGTTGATACCACAGTGGAAACCAATGACTAGCTTTCATCACTATTAACTATCATTATTTCTCAACTTGGCTTTCATTTTGCTACAATTTTCCAAGGTAGTGATTTGTGTTAATTTAAGGATAGTTCACATAGAACTGCTACATAGAAGTCTTTCAATTATTTTGTACAACAACAGTCTCCATGTAGCAAGTCTTCACAGATAATAATACATCATCATGCCACATGGACTAGGGATTTTCTTCATGCCATCTCAAAGCTTTGTTTGTGAGAACTGAGGTAATCGGGATGAAAAAAAGCCCCAAACTCCACTGCAGCCTTCCTCAGTGAAATGATGGGCTGTATGGAAATGGCTCCTCAGGGAGGAATTTGAAAGTGGCCTTGATGCACTGTACTAACTGTGCACTCCAACCCTAATGTTAGCCGTTTCATGCGCTCAGATGGTCACATGATTACAGTTACTGGATTGGAACCAGAGAGCTACACAGTCATGCTCCTGGCTTCTTGGGCATGCTCAATGAAATTGTTGATATCTTCCTTTTGAGAGGCACATCTTGCAATATCATACAGTATTTGTGCATGTTCCTTGGCTTCAACCAACATTTCCCAGGGTTGGGATGGTGGTGTTCCTGTACAAGATACTCAAGTTGAAATCTCCCTTGAACATGTGGAACTAGGTTGGGGTGAAGTTGGCCAGTGTGCCACCCCGGTCATACCAGTCAGGCCACCACCACCCCTTCACCACAATTACATTTGGAGTGAAGCCAGGCGCTTTGGAAGAAGCGCCCGGCTTAGCTCTGACAGCACTGAGAATGACTGCAGGGGGTGGGCACGCTCTCTAGAACCTGCCTGCCCCCCCCCAGCACTTCTCAGCACCATCAGAGCTAAGCTAGGTGCTTCTATCAGAGCGCCCAGCTTTGCTTAGAGAATGCCAGTGTGTGCCCAAGCAGGCAGGCTCTGCTGCCAGCCCTCACACATGCAGTCGAAGCAAAGGCAGCACTTTGAAAGAAGTGCCCGGCTTGGTTCCAAGAATGACTGTGTGTGCATGGGTGGGCAGGAGAGCCCACCAGCCTGCCCACCTGCGCATTCAGACCAAAGCTGGGCGCTTCAGAAAAAGCACCCAGCTTTGCCCAGAAAATGACTGTGTGTGCCTACCCGCCCTCCTCCCACAGTAATTTTTGGCGTGGTCTCACGTTGCTCAGAGTGAAACCGGCCACTCTGACGGTTGGCCTATCTCCAAGATGCTTGGCTGTGAGTGAGGGCAAGTAGAACCAACAGGGGCAGTACTGCCACCCCCTGGAGATTGCCACCCCCTGAGACCCCCCGCAGCTACGCAACTGGAGCTAGCTATGCAGCTGGGAGGCTTGGCAAAGCTTCAAGGTCGCAGAGCTCCGGCAAGGAATCACTCAGACAACAGAGATTAGGGTAGCAAGAACTTCTATATTCTCAGAAGGCTTCTTGCAGCAAAGAACAGCAAACAGGCAACAGGTACAGCAAAGCTCCTCCAACAGCAACACGTACATCTCTAGCAACTTACCACAGGTGTTTCTGGTCTTGATTAAATAGTCCCCAGCACCAATTAGAGATCAGATGATTTCATCCCCAGTTGAAGCTGAGTCAACGGCTGGTGTGCTAGGCCTGAATGACTCAGCACTTTACCCCCTGAGTCAGCCTAGTATTAGGCCTTTCCCCATTCAGGCCTGTAAATTTCCAGGGACTTCCTTCAGTATCCCAACAAGTTCTTTGCATATAACCCACAATGGATCCATTATATAATGTGCAAATTCATCCTGAAAGATGTAGTAGAAGAAGCTTAGGCTATATGGAAGACCAGCTTTGACGTTTTCACTGTCTAGAGCCCAATCTATATTTCTTGCTAAATTGATCTCCAAGAATCTTCATTATCCTGGATGTTTTTAAACAGCAAAACATACCACTATTATTGTAGTTACGTATATAGAGGGGTACTGTAATATTTAAGAAAAAATTATAGTGGGGCTTTCCCATTAGTTTGAGTGCTGTACTTGGACATACAATGCTTTTCCTCCAATACCAGTCTTGTTGGTTTATTGATTCGCTGCATGTGGTAACTGTCTATGCACCTTTTAGTTTTGCTTTCCCATCAGGAAAAGGAGGATACTGATACTCTTACTGTGGTGCTTTGAGAGTGAACAAATCAGGGACTGTAAAAGACTTTTTTGCGACAAGAGTGAAATAGAGAGTTTAAATCATACATTTTCAGCTTGGGGAATGATATTTTATTTAACATTTTGGTTTACAAAAATTCACAAGCCCTGCAGAATATTCAGAAAGTATAGATGGAAAGAATAATTGAAAATATTTGCAGAAATTGCAACTACTTATCGTTGGAAGTAGATAAGACATGAAAGGTGTTAAAAATCAGAGCTGTGTTTGATGGAAGTTTGGCCAGTGTGGGGGCTTGGGGGAGAGTAGGGGAAGGCAGAAGGGATGAAACGGGCAGAGGGAGGGTGGAGAGTGGGTGGGTGTTTGGGGAAGGAGTGGAGTACGGGTCTGGCCATTAGACTGGATCCTAACCCCTGCCCCCAGGCCAGGCAGGCCACTTAGATTTGATCCAAACAGCCCCATAGTGCTGGCTGGGCTTTGCCTTGAGCTTCAGCTGCCTCCCAGCCTCTGTTGGATACAGTGCAGGTCAGCCAGCCTGCCTGCCTGCTCCAACGCAGATTAGGATTGGGCTATTATACTGTACACGTGCAACACGGTGCTTGATTACTGAGCAGCAGAACTGATTTCCCCCCCCGACAATTCTTTGAAGGAAGGCTCATCTCACATATAATTCTAGGTTTCTTTACACATTCTGGCAAACAAATGATTGCAAGAACTGAACGCAAGATGGTTAACTTGAAGTTATGTGTCCTCTTTGTAGACAGAAAGCGGGCGCCTTCCCTCTCACCCACCAGCACACTGTACAGCAGTGACAACGATTCTGAAAGCGACGCCAGAAAGCAAGATGATGACAAAGACACCACCGACATCCATTCGGAATATGAACATGAGGTCACGGAGACCCAAAGAGAAAAAGGTCACGCGACGGATGTGGAGAACGAGGAAGAAAGGAGTGAAGCCAGCAACGCAGAAGCCCAAATCGCGCCAGGTCATAAAACCAGAGTGGAGACAGACCTTCGCTACATGACTCCGGTCAATGAGAAATTCAAACTTGTAGGGTCACAAGGAGACACAAGGGAAGACAGAGACACTGTGTCCCTCGAGGCTGAGCACAGAAGCAAGGAGTCTTCAGAAGATGAGAGAGAAGGTGGTGAGTATGGTCCGCTGCCGTCCGGACCGTGATGAGTCCGATGCGTACAAGTGTGCCGTTGCCTTTAGTCTTGCTGGATTTTCATGCAGTGTTTGGACCTGGCATGTGAAATACGATTGCCTGATTCTTCCTAATACTATCATATACTAGAATGATGTGTGTTTTCTGCTTTACCGTCTGTGCCAAATAATCCGCGGTGATGTGTCCTGAAATCTCCATGCTGTCTTGCCATTCCGAATACTGTCATGGTGCTGTATGCCACTGAAGTTGTAAGGCTTTGGCGAGCCTTTCGCTTGTCTCCATCACTACTATTTATGGGATGTTTAGTGACAGCTGTATTTATTTCCTTCTTAGATGGGATCAGAGACAACCAGATGAAATGGATCCCAGAGCAAGCAATATGCCCAGACTCGATAGGGATCACCTCTAAAATCTCAGTTGGCGAGAGTAGGGAACTGTTGAAGAATGATTGTATCTAACTGTGTTGATTACTATATAGTTCTTCTAGGCTCAGATACCTGATGACAAGTCTTTGTGTGCTTTTATCATTTGGGAAAGTGAATAGGGAGACACTAGAGAAAGTTTGTTTCCAGATTTTTTCATTGTGAGACTATGGAAAAATTTCGTAGTTTTCATCTTGCCAAAATCAGGATATGTTTTGTATCTATGGCTAGGGGTGGTGTGGTTTTTTTGGTGATTTTTTTCCCAAAATTTCTTAATTAAAAAAGCAAAGTGTAGTGTTATGTGTTTTTATCCAAATTTTTATTGCAAATCGTACAAACAGCACAATCAATAAGGGTGAATGGCCCTACAAGGGCAAGCAATTACTGGCACACACACACACACACCCCAGCCCGAAATAACCTGCTCAAAAATTCCCAGGCTATACTCTGATTGCTCCTTGAAATGTTAAGAAACTGCTACTTACTACTTCCACATTCCATTAAAGTTCCATTAAAGCACGCATTGTGAACTACGAACATTCGTGTTCATGCAAGTTTAAGCAAGCTTCCTCCTGTTTCTGCTACTACTACTCCTGATCCCTTACTGAAAACTAATTCTTTATTAGTTAGGTGTTATTTTTGTGAAATTGATCTAAATTTGTGTCAAACTCTGTCAAAATAATCAACAGTGTTTTGTTTTGTTTTGCATGTTGACCTAAATTTTGTTTTATGTAACATTTCCAGTAGAAATTCTCATTATTTAGTGTTCTGTGTTGATCACCGAAAAAGAAATCCCTATCTATGGATAATAAAACATCCAATATTTCCTCAAGTAATTCTTTTTTCCTAGATAAAGTGCCTTGAAAGGGAAGCAGAATTGTAAAGTGTGTATTTTCAAAATTTTGATCATAGTGAAATCCTCCTAAGAACGAATCAGTTCATATTAATCAGTGTGCTATCGGTGGTGATGTAGACGTGAAAGACAGCCATAAGTCCTGCTCATGTTTCTGATTTGTACTGCTGTATGTATTCTTCCAGAGGTGACCTGTGTATGTTCTTGCTTTTTGTTAATATATGCCAACCGTTTGATTCTCATTGCTTTGCATTGGATGGAATAGTTTGGCATGTGCTGAATGTTATAAAAATGGGAATTGTTTGCAAACATGTTGGTGCCGGATTGCTTTTCATTGCCTTGCAATTTGTTACGTGTATAATAACATGGAGGAAAATTGGAAAAAAAATACAGTTCTGGATGATTATGCTGAATTATTTATAGGTGTTTAGTTTGAAATCTTTCCCTTCATCCATATGCTGGATTCTCGATGTGAGCAACTTCCCAATTAGACTGTTAGATGAGATGAATATTTAAGTACTGTTGAAGAATGAAGTTATTAACCGCTTAACAAGGACACATGTTGGATTAAGTGCTCTAATACAAAATGGAAGCATGGAGTAATCATGGGCGTTGAGTTAATGGCCTGCCACAGATTTTAGAGCAAAAGGAGATCATCCTTCTTGTTTAGCTCAGATTTCCAATTGCAGTAATTAAACAGTGATTTGATGGTTCTGGATTTGAATTAACATAGTATTTAGCATAGAGTGTCTTCCAACTCTGCTGTTTTAGTAGGAGTCAGTGAAATATAGGATGATTACTGAAATTTTCTTCTTTAAAAAAAAAAAAAAGGTAGCTTTGCAATCTAGTGTTTGCTTGGGCAGTGGGATACGCCATGGTGTATTTGAGAGGAAAACACAATTTGACATAGAAATGTTTCACAATCAGAAGTATGAGCCTAGCTAATGAACTGCTCTGAAAGTCAGCGTATAGCACAGCAATTGTGGTGAGACTGCGTGACATTCAAATCAGCAATTGGGGAGGTTGGCAAATAAAAATAAGGAAGGAGCAACCAATTGAGGAGCTTTTGGTCAGGATATTTAATTCAGATCCCCAACCACTATTGTGTTTGCCTGGTATTTATGAAGAGTTCTTGTCAGATCAGGTCACATTGAAAGGACCTCTGGCCTGAGCTGAATTTGGGACCCTTGTAAGTTTCCAAAATAATAATAAATAAATAAATAAATAAATAGAGAATTCCTTAGGGGCATTACATGTAAGGATTTAGCATGTTCACCTGGATTTTTTCCTAGTAAGGTGCTAGAATCTGGCAGAGAGATTCACCCACAGAATCCACGTACACAACTGATATGGGCGCAGATTGTTCGCCTGGACGAGCATCTAAATCTAAAAGTCCACTTGGATTCCACTGAATTGGTTGGACCAATCTTTTGAAGAAAGTAGTGATTTGGATCTCCATGTGAACCACTAGTTGCATGCAATGTACTGGGCATGACATAGAGCTGGATGGGGTCCAGTTTGCTAAGGATTTATTGCCTCTTTGAATCCATCCCTCATTGCAGTGACTTGTCAGTTTCATCCGTGTTGTAGATTCAGGAATAAAAGTTTAACCTTGTTAGATACATTAGTAGTAGTAATTATTGTTACTAACAAAAAAAGTTCACTAAGAGGTTTACAAGAAAAATCCAACAATTAAACGGCTCCCTGTCCCTAAAGTGCTCACAATCTAAAAATACAGAAGAGACATCAGTAACAACCGCTAAAAAAGACACTGTGCTGGGGTGAAAAGGGACAGTTAGGGCTCAATCCTAAACAGCTTTCCAGGACTGTGCCAGTGGGGCATCTGCTGTATCCTGCAGTGGAGTAGGAGTCACAGAGGCCTCCTCAATGTAGGGGAATGTTTGTTACCTCGGAGCTGCATTGCCCTTATCCTGGTTCCTGAAAGTAGGTCAAGATTGTACCCTTACTCTCACCTTGCTATATGGGCCCAATCAGTGGCACCGACTTGCTTTCAAAAACGTGGGTGCCCGTGGTCATGCCCCCGTTGTTGACATAGCCACGCCACGCCATTGATGTGACCACGCCCCCTGACATAATGTAGCCAGGCCCTCCGGAGCCCAGGTCTACCTGCTATACATACATTATAAGTAAAGCTGGTAGACCTGGGCTCCGGAGCTCCCTCGGGAGCGCAGACATCATGTGCACACGCCAGGCGTCAAAATAGCATCACGCGCTTCACTAGTCTGTCTCCCGAAGACCATGCAGGTTAGCTGTGGGTGCTTTGGAGCGGATTGGGTGTGGGTGCTGGATGCCAAGACGGCTAGCGTTAACGTGGGGGCTCTGCCCCCACGGGGAAAAACTCGTGTATACCCAAAGCCCCAGAGCCCCCCCCCCCGATGGCATCCATGGGCCCAATAATAATATGAAGAAAACATAAGATCCTTTTTAAAAGGGTCCTCTTTCCCAGTCAACAGGGGTTAGCCGTTAAAGTATATCCAGAGCTCCACAGTACATGGATGAAGCCTCTATACCAAGGCAGAATCCTTTGAGCTATGTTTAAAAAACATAAACACCAGCGAGGTTTGCAACTTTCACACCATAATTTCTTCTTTACGTGTCATTTTGGACAGGAGAAGAAAAATCTTCAGTTTTGGTTTGGGAGTACAGGGCTCGTTAATAAACTGATAGGAATGCAATATTAATAATACATATTCTGTTAAGAACCAGTAAAATGCAAATAACCTTATTATTTAGGCATGGCGGTTACAATGAAAATATTAGCACAACTTTAAACCCATGTCATGGACCCAATAATACTATGGAGCAAATATAACGAAAATCGTAGACATCATTTCTCATGCATTTAGGAGTATGAAATATTCCTGTGTTGAGACATAAGAATTTACATTCGGTTCTGCCCATGCATCAAGATGAGGGGAAGCTTGCAAGCTATTTAACTTGTTTAGGGAATTGACAGAATCATCTGATTTGTGCTTGGAATCTTATTATTCAAAAAGGCCCAGAGTTTATCTGTAGTCGAAAAACAGCTTTTCTACTGTCTAATTATTTTGGTGCTTGCAAATTAAAAATATTTCTGAACAAGGTCACCTTATGGCTTGTGGGTTCTTTTGTGGCTGATTTTTGTGATTTGCATGGAGGAGATTCTGCTGCATGGTTTTCATTTATTGAAAATGGATTGCTGTATGGGCTACATATGGGTTTATTGCATCCTTGTAGGTCAGGGTTGCTGGATTTTAATTGGCCCCCTTAACTGCTAGTAGAGTTGTATGCTGATCTATGTTACAGAGTTTGTGTGTGTGTGTGTGTGTGTGTGTGTGTGTGTGTGTGTTTTCCCACCCAACACCTCTCTTTTATTGCTCCTTGTTTTGTGATTGTTGTGCTGTTGTTTTGAAGATTGCAAATCGGTCAAAGAGAAAATAGCTGAGGCCTTTGGAAATGATCCCTTTTTGAGTTCTGAGCCTGAACCTAGTGATTCCAGTACAGAGGACGAGGAGGAAAACATCGCTGCAACTCAAGATAAACATGAAGGTAAGGTCACCTGATAAAGTGTGGGACCTGCTTTAAATGTCACTACCCATTGAAAAGATACTTGACCTTTCATCTTCGGATTTCATACTGCTTTGCTTTGCTTTTTTCCTCCGGTGCAGTTGTGATGGTTTGCACACTTCTTACCTTTTGGGAGCCCCTTCCACATTAGCGCATCTGCCATAGAGCTTTACACTGCAGAGGATTTCAGAATGTGTTCGGGCACTTGGTCATTTTACACAGCATACTGACTGAGCCTTTTGGAGTTTGGTGTATATTTACAGAGACACCCCCAAAACTTGTGGCATTACAAGGAGGAGGAGATTGAAGGGCAGCAACAGAGATTGGCCAGGTTGGGCACCAATTGATGGTTCATGTCTATCAGAGGGCCCAACTGGCCAGGCCAGCATCTGAAACCTTAGGATCAGCCAGAAGCATAGGGAGGGTGCCGTGGGGGGAAGGCGAGCATGGTGGGTGATGGCTGCAGTTGGGTGCGGCGGTGTGCAAAGACCCATGTGCTTTTCGCCCCTGCCCTCCCTTGTGATCTGATGGCTCCTAAAAGGAGCGATTCTGGGATGGGGAGGTATGGCCTGGTGGCACATGGGGTTGGGGTGGCCGCACTGGGGGCACGGTGGCATCGCCTCGTGCCAGGTGCATTGCGAGCCAAGTACATAACAGAACATAAGAACATAAGAAGAGCCCTGCTGGATCAGGCCAAAGGCCCATCAAGTCCAGCTTCCTGTATCTCACAGCGGCCCACCAGGTGCCCAGGGAGGCATGAGACAACAAGATGCTTGCATCCTATTGCCACTCGCTTGCACCCGGTACCAGTAGCCCACCACCTTTGTAAGGAGGTTGCACAATCCATCATTGCCTATAGCCCACGATGGACCACGATGGACAGCTCTGGTATCAGTGGCAGTGCCCAAAACACTATCAGTGAGATAGGCAGGGGGCACATGGGAGGACCAGCACACAGTTTGGCACCCAGAACCTGGCACTTCCACTGAGCAAGCCGATTGTGTGGAAGTTGAATAAAGCGTGGTTCAAAAAATGCTGTTCCAAACAGTGACTTGCAATAGGTTTTCCATATATTTCTAGATCAACATGTACAATGGTAGGAGTCTCAGCCCTACAGGGTATTAAGAGAGGGAGGTGGGAGGAAAAGAGTACGACATCAAGGACCCAGATCAGATGTTGTCCTCTGACGCTGCACTGCATAGCTGTCTCCACATGGTAGTTTCCACGCCTGCTGCTCATTACTCAGAAGTAGATGGTGGTGACATTATGTCACTGCCAACTGCTCCTGGGGAGGCATTTTAGGCCAGATGGACCCAGAGATAGGCGAGCAGGGCCGACCAGCAGCAACGCTCTGCTCGCCATGCTGGCATTGTGAGCACCAGCTGATGAGCGAGGCGCAAGCTGCAGTAGCAGGCAGTCTGCTCACCTCCCAAATGTGGGGCCCCCTTCTGCATGGAATCCAATTGGGCAAAATTGGCAAAATCGACCCAGGGCCGGCCCGGGCTGATATCGCCGCAATGACACATGGACATCACACTGATGATGCACTGATGTCACTGTGATGCCACGCCAGTTTCGCAGCAGTGATGTGCTGATGTCACGGTGACCAAACACTGGTCAGGACACGCTCCAGGGGTATCACGCTGTGGCAGTGTTTCTGCGGGCACTGGAAGTGTTACTAGGAATGACTGCACCAACGTTGATTTGTGAGGATAAGCTTGGCCCTTAATGTACCAGCATCATGCCACCTGTGTTTAAATTATGCAAGCAGACAAGTCAGGACAACACTTTCTTACAGATTCAGACATCATTTCTGGTTTGGCTTTTAAAGAAAAAAACCACTATTTCAGAGCACAAATTCTTGAACATAATGAATAACGAGTACCACAGCCCAAACGCTTATAGAGCGCCTCCAGCTGAAGGAAAATGACTCCAGTCCAGAGAAAGTTAGTTGTCCTTGAGATCAATGGGGCAAATCAATCCCACATAATTTTAAGTTGCAGCAGTATTGATCAGACTTGAACATTACTAACTTCCTCTGGATCAGGGTCTGGATCAAAGGGTTTTTGACTTCCTTATTTGTACAGTATATCCCACCTTTCGCATTGTTGCACAGCTGCATAAATTCATACAATTCATACCTAATTGCAAACAGCTACAGGATTTGTTTTCTCATATGGTTGGAAAGAATACACTGCGGACTTCGCCTGCAGCACAGATTTCATTGCCCAGGAGCCTTACTGCTTCATCTGTAAGCTGTACAGGAAATCCTGATAGGCCTTCCTTCCCTTTGAAGAAAGATAAATGCTGCATGGAGTCTCCCCTCTCCATTTGACTTAGGCTGATGGGTGCATTCAACATGCATTCAGCTTTTTGTCTTAAGAGTGTCTTAAAGAAGTATGTGAGCAAGGCCCAAATCCTATCCAATTTTCCAGTGCTGGTGCAGAGATGCCGAAAGGTCATGCACTGCATCCTGCAATAGGGACAGTCATGGGTTTTGTTCCCTACCTTGGGGCTGCATTGCAGCTGCATCGGTGCTGGAATGTCGAATAGAATTGGGCCTTAAATACATAGAGTGGCTGAATAATGGTCTTCACCCATATGAGACCATCTGTGGAGGACATGCTTTGTGTTCCTTGTGCCAGGTATGGTGAGTGGGTACAAGGAACAGGCCCTTTTCTGTGATGGTGCCAAGGCAGTTGAGCATCTCCCAAAACAAGTATACCATTAGCTTCCTTCAGTGTTCTTTTAAAGGTAGAATACACACTTGAACATAAACAAATATGGCCACAGTAGAACAAGGTTCTCATGCATTATTCTGTGTTGATGCAACATAGAAAATTACATGGGTTTAGTGTCAAGCATCCTGCTATCAGTCAGAATCCTCTGCGGACCAATTAAATCTCTCACATGTTAACCCACACAATCTAGGCTCTAGTGCTGTGCAGTGGTGGACAAGGTGCACCGTCCAATGCAGGACTTGTCAAATAATTCAAAATGGTTGAAGGAAGATGCTCTAGAAAGGAGAGTGAAAAATATGACAAGCTTAATATTGATACAGTTATCACAATCACAACTCATGCTGTGCTTATTTTAATAGTGTCAGATGGAGTTTCCTTGGCTGACGAAGAACTGACGAAGCACAGAGCACAGAAAATTGTAGAGCACAAGGAACAAGAGCGACAGATGGTGGACAAGGACAGCAGAGCACTTGAGGAAGAGGAGGTTAGAGATGAAGCTGCAGCTCTGGAAGAAGAATTTCTAGCCGAAAATGCAGCCACAATTATAGCAGAACAGAAAGTGGAGAAAGAGCTTGAGACAGAACTGGAGGCATCAGCTGCAGACGTATCAGACCTGGAAATAGACAACGTAGAAAAAACAATAACACATGAGAAAGAACAGTTATCTGATTCTGAGGAGGAGATGAAAGAGGAGGATGAAGAGCTGGAAAGAGTAGCATTAACAGATGTAGCCTCTAAAGGAGACAATATATTGTATGGGTACCAGCTACAGAGGGAGCAGGTGGAGTACCCACACTTCACTGAAGGGTCATTGGTTTTTGGGAAGGTATCTGAAGGAATGGAAGAAGCAGTTGAGGCTGCAGAAACGGTGGGCACTGGAGAATTAGTGCAAAAGAAGTTGGTGGCAGAAGAAACACTTGAGGCAATGGAGCCTATGAAAGAAATAGTAGAAGCAGATGAAGATTTGGGGACTATATTTGTGCAAAGGGACTATGTGGAGGAGACACTGACAACTATGGAAGAAGGATCTGAAGGAAGTCAGTCTTTGAAAGAAAGAGAACCCGATGCAGAAGCAATAGAAAAAGGTAGCATTGCGGAAAATGAAACCATGGAGGACATGTTTTGGAAGGAAGATGAGCACATAGAGGAGGAAAGATTTATCGAAACAGAGGACTGCTTCTGGACTGCTTCTGGCATGGAAGTAGATCCAATAGTCTTCAGATCAAGAGAAGCAGCAGAAATTGTCTCCGCTGATGAAAAAGCAACTGCTTCAGAAGAATCAATAGATGGTGGGAATTGTTTCAAAGGAGAAGTTCCAATTGGAGTGGAGAAGATTGTCCAGAAAGTTCCACTTATGTTTGAGGTAAAACTAGAAAAAATATCTGCAGAAGCAAGGGAGATGAATAAAACCATAGAAGAAGATTCAGAACGAGAGAAAGCAGAATCTTGGTTGGAAGAACCTTTGATGGATTGGGAAACTGTAGGGAACATTTCAGCCATGGAAGAAGAAAATAAGAAAGATCAGAGAGAAAACGTAACAGTTGAGGAATGGGAGACATCAGACAAGCTAAATACTGGAAGAGAAGCAACCATCAAAGCCATGATGAAGGCCAATGAAACAGCACACGAGGAAGACAGTCTAGTGCAAGATGTGGATGAAGACACTGGAGGTGCAGAAGAGATGACAGCATCTGAAGAGGCAGGTCCTGAAAGGAAGCTGGTAATGGAAAAAGAAATACTTTTTGCAGAAGAACCAATTAAAACAGTCCCTGAAGCTTTTGCATTGGTGGCTGAAGAAACAATAAGGAGGGCAGAAAAGGTGGAACCTGAAGAGGAAGAAAGAAAGGTGGCAATTAAAAGAGAGGTGGATGTTGAAGAGATAGAAGGAGAGGTGTCAGTTAAAGGGGAAGTTTATGCTGAAGAGGCAGAAGGGGAGATGGCAGTTCAATGGGAGGAGGAGGAAGAGGCAGAAGGAGACATGGCAGTTAAAGAGGAAGTGGAGGCAGAAGAGGCAGAAGGAGCATACAAAGGGGAGGTATATGCTGAAGAGGCAGAAAAAGAGGTGGCAGTTAAAGGGGAGGTGGAGGCTGAAAAAGCAGAAGAGG
>JAJKFI010000028.1:13746524-13798097 GCA_029204185.1 Lerista edwardsae | reverse complement strand
TATTATTATTATTATTATTATTATTATTATTATTATTATTATTATTAAAGTATGTTTGGACCATTCTTGGAGTCAGAGAGGCCAGCACCCAGATGTGTGCCATCCTCCCTGACTCAGAGAGTGGTCCAAACGTGCTTTATGGTGGCCCTGGTGCCAACCAAATTTTGCTGGCCTACCTGTGCCGGCCTAACTCCAGTTTAGAATTGTGCTCCGTTTGCCCAGCACTCATTGTGGAGACCTTGACTTTCATTAGCCATCCAACATTGGCCAACTTTCCAGAAGAATTATTATCGAAACAAGGATGGCCTGTTCAAACAAGCCAAGGAAATGTCAGCATCCCAAGTCCTACACAGTGAACCTTCATGCTCACATTAAAAAAGGCTCATGTTTGAGTGATCACCAAATTTAATGAAAAAAATCCTTTAAAAAAATACTTCTGTTTCCCAAAAATAGTAAATGTTCACCGAATTTTAGACCACCTAATAATCCTAAGTGATAACCACGTATTGAGTTCTCTTCATTTTCGTAAAGTATTTGACAGTTAAAAAATGGTTTTGTCTCCCCAAAATAGTAATTTTTCATAATATAACCCAAACCCTGACCCAACGTTTCGGGTGTATAAATCTGCTAGCTGAATAATAGTATTGTTGCGTAAATGTCATGTATACATTTGGCAAACATTTACTAAATTTGGTGAACATTTTCTAAATTCGGTATAACCATGGTTTGTTTTTGGACCACAGTGCTAGGAGCTCACAGTTTAATGTGTCCTCTTTAAAAAAATAAAATGCTATGTATCAAATGTCAAAGGAAAGACGGTATTACGATTCCCTGGGGACGGGCACTTCCAGACTGCCCCCAGGGATCGTGGGATGATGTCCCCTCCGGGCTAAACTTGTTGCTAAACTTCCAGTGGCCATTACTTTAGCCCAACCGGTCCACATAGTGTAGCCTAGCGTCAAGACTGGATTTAGCTAATTAAATTCCCAGCACATGAGGCACCCCGTGGAGTAAAATATGATGATTTATTAAAACTACAGGTTACAGCACAGAGGCTAAAGAAAGCCTCTGAAAGCATGGCATAGCTACATGATGCTTGATGCAAAAAAAAAAAATCTATCTTCTTCTTGTCCCTGCTTGTTTATGACAGATGGTCAATTGGCGTTTTAGGGAGATTTGCTGACTTTTCATCGGCCACTTCAGTTGAGCCTCGAATGGCGTCTCGCTCTGCAGGGGCTCATGCTTCCATATTGTGGAATGTTTCACCAGCTTGTTTCTTCAGGTCAAACAGTTGTTAAACTCCCAGGAGGCGGCCAGTCCTCTGTTGGTCAACCCAGTTGGCCACCCTGGCCGTTGGTACACTGCCTAAGCCTGGGCCCTGCAGACCACTGGAAACAGCTCGACTGCAGATCAGGATCTTAATTGAATGTATCTCGACTGTCCCCAGGCCTTATTTGTCACAGCATCTAGGGAGCAGATACTGGTGCCTCCCAGAGGTGCGCTTTGTGCATTTGTGTGTGAAGAGCAAGCATTTTGCCTTCACAAATGTGGAGATCTGCTTAGGCGCAGAAACATAAGAGCTTGGCTTGCGAAAAGAGGAGAGACTAAAGGGGATTCTAATGGACTGGGCAAAAGCCATTTTCACTTTTCACAGCTATCCGCCGCTCCCCTCGGAATCCGCTCCTGGGCATCCTGCAGTGGTGAACAGATGCAATCGGAAGGGAAAGCTCTTGCGTTGTTAACAGTTGCATGGATCACAGAGTTTCAGCCCAGGCAATTTTTTTCTCCCCTGCAGAACCATGACATGACAAGTGGCAGCTTGTGACAGACATTGGTTATGGCTGCAATAGTGTAGCTCTGGCTTCCCATTTCCATTCCAGAACCTCTGGAACACTTTACACAAGTCAAGAACGAGCTACGAAGTACGCCACGGCATCACCACTCAAGAACGTATCCATATTTGTATGGTGGGGTTGAAACGGGACTGTGGCTAATATTTGTTTTCCCTGTTGAGTAAATTGAATGACAGCATTTGAGGGGATCCTTTGCTTCTCCTGGTGCACATCATGTGCCACGGTTTTGTTTTCAAGGAGTGACCTATGAACTGTCTTCTGGCAGTGCCATTCAAGCATGTTTGGTTTTTACCCTAAAGATTGTCCACGAGATATGATAAATCCACTGTGAAATAATAGGCAGACAACGTTTTCTAATGTTCAAAGAAATTATGACATTTATGTGTTTTTCCAGTGGTGCAGTATGCAGATGCAGGTGTGTAGATGAGAAGAGGCGGAAGGTATGGCTGAGAACTGAGGTGCACATGTTACACGTGTAGATACAGATGCACCAGCTCTACATTCTCTCATTGATCTGTTATTGCCACTATGAATTTCGTGTTAAGCGCCACCTCACAGAGTAATGTTACATTAGGGTGATCTCAACGTGAATTGAATTTCTGGTGCAATTATTGCGCGGCAAACTCCATCAGTAGAAAGGATCTGGGATGGTCTGTTTCAGTATTCTCAGGGGCCACCATCGTGTTCAGACTGCAATGGAGGAGCTAGGAATTGTCAGCTGCATATAGACGTGCCCCAGTATCCCCTGATTCAGGGGGCAATCCTAACCAACTTCCCAGCACTGACATAGCTGTGCCAATGGGGCATGTGCTGCATCCTGCAGTGGAGTAGTAATCACATATGCCTCCTCAAGGAAAGGGAATGTTTGTTCCCTTACTTCAGGGCTGCATTGCCTTTACCCAGTGCTAGAAAATTGGTTAGAATTGCGCCCTCAGTATCCACCATTTCAGTTATCCACAGATACCATGGATACTGGGGCTCCTATTAAAAAGATAGGGGAACATTAAACAAATCTTTTTTTTTTACTTTGTTGCAGCAAATCCACTGATGTTCTCCTATCTTTAAAAAGGCATCCCCAGTATCCACAGTTTCAGGTATCCACTGTGGGGTCTGGAATGGAACCCCAGCGGATACTGGGGCATGTCTGTAATTGGATTGCTGCCAATTGGATTGCTGCCCCATGTGCTCGTATGCAAGCAATGTTTGTATGTTGGTAACATATCATTGCCATCTGACCCATCATCTGAGATGGCGTTGATCTGCCATCCCTGCCAGTGCAATCCTCAGCACCGGTCCAGCATCAGCATATCACACCTCTCGCCTCCACACTGATGTTCTCATCCATCATTCTCATCCTCCTTGCTTACTGCTTTTGTTGTTGCCAACAGAGAGGCTCTTGAGACTGGCACCTCTCCACTCCACAAGAAGTTGCTGGTCAGGAAAGGAGGTGGCGACAGCTTCAGCGCTGGTCCTTTCCCCAGCTACGCTCCTGAGAGAAAAGATCCTCCTTTTCCCAACTACGCTCCTACAGAAAAGTTCAGAGCAGTGGAGAAATAGGAGGGTAAGGCATTAAAGCCACTCACCTCCTCCTCTTGTACACTCCAAGACAGTGTGTGAGACAAGAACAGGGCAGTTGAGTAGTGCTGACAAGGGGATTGGTGGCCTTAGGGCCTTCTCCACTGCCTGAAGGAAGGGGTCATTTGGTCTTGCTGCTGGGCTGCCCCTGATCTTCATGCCCTCTAGTGGGGGGCTCAGGTGTGAGTGCTGGGGGAAGTTGGCAATGAGGTTCAGACCCAGGGACAGGTCTGGCAGCCAACTGTAAGCGTTGTGTAAGGAAAGGCCCCATGAGCCGAGAAAAGACAAAGGATGCCCTTTCCCTCTCCCTCTCCTCCACACTTCCCCTAATCCACAAAGTCTGAAGAGTAGTGCGGGATGCTTTGTGTGGCTGCAGCTCTGAACAGGAGGACTCCTCTTTGAGATTGGAGACACACACTGGTGTTGTGTTGTGCCTTCCTATTCCTTACATACGCAGTCAAAAAGAGACGAACCCTACAACAACCTGTTGCTTACAACCTGAAAACAATGGTGGAGGGGCCACAGGGCCCAGATGGAATGTCTCAAGGAGGCCACATTTGGTGAATGGGCAGTCCCTGATGTAGTCTAACCAAGGCCTTTGGTACACAAACCAGCGCAAATGCCTGCCTCTGTGGCACTCTCTGGGCAGATGTGCCGGCTCACGGGCCTCTTCTCACCACAGCACTCATAAATTAGCATTCTGTTTCTCAATCAGGCTAGGAGCAATTAGAAATGCTGCAGCAGCCACTGATGACTGGGTGACCTCCCAAAACATCTCAATAGGATCTTTTCTTTCATGTATATTTCAAAGGGACTTCACTGCTGAATACTTCTGGGAGAGGGACAAGACTAAATTGGTCTCAGCAGCAAACTGAGGACACTGCACTGGGCTGAATTTTACATTTTGTTAAAAAAAAAAATTCCATTTGCATTACTAACTCATCACTTCCAAGAAGTCTGCTTTCCCCCAAAGGCCTGATATTTCTCCTATAGAGACCAATTAACGGAGGCAGTGTTTCCTTCTAATAGCCAATTATATTAATTACCAGTAAAACAACGTGTTTGCTTTGCATGCATCCAACCAGTTGGGTTCATCAAATGCTTTGCATTTCAAACTACCAAAGTCGACAGCAACAACTATCTCGGAATAGGAATGGTGGTTAGCAAACGAAATGCAAATCCCACATGACTGATGGTCAGATGCTGGCAACAGGCATGGGCAATTAAAACCAAGCATCGCTTTTCCCCCTTGCCGCGCGCCTTGTTCTATTTCTAGTCCTCATTAATTTCTTACACTTGAATGGAGCTGCTAATGGAGAGGCATTGTACAGAGTTGGCACCCTTTTCTGGCAGGGCTCCTGTGCCTTTACCGGCTGAACATAAGGCACGCACTGGGACAAGCCATTCCCACTGCAGCCTCTCCATGCTGTGAAATGCTGCACCCATTGCCGTTTCTTCCCCGCCCCCCAAACGCAGGCAACTCTTAAAGACACATGAGATCTTTCAGAAAAAAAGGGTGGCAATCATAATTAATCATGTAAAATGTCACTGGGCAGTTGCTTAAATATACAGACTTGCCGTATAAGAATTCAGAACACGGGCAAATTCTACAGTGAGAAACTGTAACTCTGTGATTGATTGCTTGTTCGCATCTAGATCTTTCATGTTGACTGCGTTATTGAAATGGGCAAAATGGTGCACTTTCATGCATACATAATTCTGGGTGCAGCCAGTCTTTCCCCCTCCCTCAAGATATCCTAGGAGCTTGAAAACTGGCAGGACAGAAGCCAGGAGGTGCAGAGGTAGGGTTACCAGATACAAACTGGGACAGAGTGCCTATACCTTTAACCATTGTATAGAAGAGGGCATTTGGGCAGATGCAGCTTATCATGAAAGGGTTTCAAAGGCTGCACCTGCCCAAATTCCCTCTTCTAGACAATGGTTAAAGATATAGGCACTCGGTCCCAGTTTGTATCTGGTAACCTTATGCAGAGGCTTCTGAAAGGGCTAGTAAAAGTGGGATCTGTTGAATTGCTGCCTGTCATGCAGCTGGTGCAGAGCCTTTTTCCAGAAAGAAGAAGCCATCATAATGGGGGATTATGGAGTTTGTGGGAGATACTTGGTGGCGAAAGGGAAAGTGGCCTTGGTGGAATATAATGGAGTCAAGGTGGAACAGCCCAGTTGCATCCCTGATAGCACAATCCTAACCTTAACTGACGCAACCGCCACTGCATTGGCCGAGGGCATTGCAAATGTGCTGCAAAGGGAGGCCTGCACTGGCCTGACAACACTGCATCCAGAAGATCGGCCACGGGTGAAGGCGAGTGAAGCGCTGAGTAATGGAGGGGTGGCAGGAGGGTGGAGCAGAAACAGGGAGCAGGGCATTTCTGGGCTGGGGGAAAGGCATACTATCAAACGTGATGGGGGTGGGATTGGCAGAGCAGGCCTCCACTGTATCCTATTCTCCCTTCTTGGCCTGAACACCCTGCTTGTACTTGCGCCAGCACATTAGCTGGTGCAGTTCTGAATAGCACCATTGGGCAGGCTGGAGCGTTACTCGGAGTAAAGGAGAAAACACCTCCAGCTTGCTCCCAACAATATACAAAAGAAACCTCCCTTTCTCCCTCCCCCCACGCGCCAAATTGCTCCAGCTTGCTTCCAACAAGCACTGGCTACAGCAGCTCCACTGTGCCATCAGTTTGGACTGGACTGACCAATGGAAAGGGGAGAGAGAGAGAGAGAGAGAGAGAGAGAGAGAGATGCTGGGTGAGTGATGGCACGAGTCTGCCAGGGTGGCCACCGGCTGAGGGCCTATGCCCAGCAGAGAGCTTAACAGGGCAGGCCACCCTCTAGTCTTTCTGTACCAGTGACAGAGAAGGCACCCAGAGAAGACCTGTCAGGACAGGTACAGGACATTGTCCCAGGTTCCCCAGCAACCTGGCCCCAGCACTGCACTGGGATGGGGTGGGGGGAGAGGATTGAAAAAAGGCTGCCTTATGCATGCAGCTGAAGGACTGACCCCAGCAGTTCCTTGGAAAGGAGGCGGTCATGGGGGCCTCAGTTCCTCTGGCACCTTCTCATTGACCCTCTGACAACATGCATTAGCAGCAGCTGCCGAGCAGTTTTGACCTTGCCAAATTGCAGTGTCCCTGATGCTTGCTTTTTGTGCCCAGGAAAAAGGTCCAAGAAGCTGTGGCTCAAAACAGCTGGATTTTTCAAAGTCAGGAACCAGCCTGTTCACCCCCTCATTGCTATATCAGTAAAATTGTTCCTCAGAGATGTGTGCAGATAATCCCCCCACCCCACTTCCCCCTGCATCCTCCCTTTTTCTAGGAAAGATAAGATCAGGTTTCTCTGCAACTCTTCAGAGAATCACCCCCCCCCACAATCTCTCCATTTTCGACTGATGCATCATCCCCACTTGTCATTGTGACTTCTCAGGTGTTTCCCCCCCCCCCCCCGCACTCCCAGCTGTCAAAAGAAACCCCGTTTCTCCCTTTCTCCCTCCCCCCACACGCTGAATTTGCTCATTACTGTGAAAAGAAAAGATCAAAGTTCACATTCAGCTTTCTGTATCGCACATGTGGGCTGCGTCTTAATTGTGCCTCTTGTGTTCAGTGATGCTCAGCCAGGCAAGGAGAGCCCCACAGAACGGGAGAGAACGAGGGAGGAAAAGGTTGAGAAACTTTTAAAAGCCACTTAACTTAATGTTCAGAAACAAAGGGTTTCTTTTCCAATGAATAATCTGTACTTTTTAAGAAGGGTACAAAAATAGGCCTTCTGAGTCATTTTAATTGGGTGGACTCTGGGTCAGCCACACTTGGCACTCAAGGGCATCCGTCGGAGCCCAGGTACTTGGGGAAGCTGACTGCTGATGGTGCTGAGGCCCAGTGGGTAGGCCAGGGCACTGCTGCTGTCATCAGCCACTGCTAGAGTACTGCCGTCACGGTTGATACTGCTGCCAGACTCTTCAGAAGGTGCCCTCTGTGGGTCCTCTCCCTATACATCGCCTGGCAACAAATGCATTATGGGAAGCCCTTCTTGACAGGGGGGCAGTAGCGAGGGTTACCCGATACAAACAGGAACAGAGTGCCTATACCTTTAACCATTGTATAGAAGAGGGAATTTTGGCAGGTGCAGCTTTTTAAACCCTTCCATGTTGAGTTGTATCAGGCAAAATTATCTCTTCTATACAATGGTTAAAGGTATAGGCACTGTTCCTGTTTGTACTGGCCCCCTATCAAGAAGGTCTACCCATAATCCACTTGTTGCCAGGCAAGATACAGGGAGGAGGCCCACAGGAGGGAACCTGTGAGAGAGAGTCTTCTGGAGAAGACTTCTGGAGAAACTTCTGGAGTCTCCTTCAACCTTCTGTAACACTGGAGAAGGTTTATGAAGGATAAATAGATGGGCAATAATAATAATAATAATAATAATAATAATAATAATAAATTAAGATGGCCTGCTTTTCTTTTTAACAACTTCCAGAGGAGCAGCTCTGTTCAAGTCAAAGCAGCCAAGAGTCTTGTGCCACCTGAAAGGTTGCCCAGTTGATTAGGCTTTCTGGGACAACAGTCCGCATCAGCAGACAACCGTAAGCCAGGCATAGTGATGCTGAAAGAAAATGTGTCAGTCTTTCAGGTGCTCAAAGATTTTTTCCTCCCTCTGTTACTAGCTCAGCTCTTATGCTTGCAGCACCCTGCCCTAGTCTTGCTCAGCACACATCAAGGAAGCTTTCACCGAAAGCTCCTCACTGAAAGCAGAGGCATGCTGCTGTGAGGAAGCCGGCACAGTTCACATGTCAGCTTACCTGCTGCTGAGAACCTGCCCAGACCTCAGCTGGCTGAACCAGGAACAGTGGCATAGCTAAGGCATCTGCTACCTGGGGCAAAGAAGATTTTGTAGCCTCCCCCCACCCCAAGACAAAATAAAATTTGATTAAGTAAATAAAAGGTTTTTTTAGTTATACCTTTTGATGATAGAATGCAGATATTCTTACATGGTTTGTTTCATTGCGTTCAGCATTAAAGTGCCTTTCTAATGATGTATAACATGATAGTATTATTCATACTTTCCAAGGTTTTCACAATTAAAGTGTTTTTTGGTCAATTGGCCATAACCTTTGAGAGAACACATGTTGGGATATGTTTTGGAACACTAGATTTAATTTACAAGTTGAAATGGGTTTGCAACTGAGCTTTTAGGCGGGAACATGATCATGTGATATGTTCAGGTAAATGTTGCGATTTATGTACGGGCTTGAACTGGACTGTGAGTCAGTGAGTCTGTGTTAGTGTGTGAGGAGCTGTCTTTGCTGTTAGATGTGTGGAGAGAGAGATAGAGAGCTGAGTGTGATTTCTTTGAAGCTGTTCTATGTAAATACGTTCTAAATACAAAGTTCTGTTTAGAACAAGTCTCTGCATCTTCATTTGAACGAACCTAAAGGTCACTCATCGTGTCCACCCTAAGGCCGCCACTTTCCTTCAGGTTATGGGCCCAGCAGGCCGTTAGAAGGACATTGAGTTGACCAGAAGTGACCAGTTCCAGGTTGGAGGAAGCTGTGACGAGGAAGAAGCATCTGGTGAGGTCAGCATGCAGACCAACGTCAGCATGGCGAGTTTTCCCTTGACCCGTCTGTCAGGGAACAACTACATGGCCTGGAGCACCAAGATGGAAATGTTCCTGCGTCGGGAACAGCTGTGGACCATCGTCCAAGACCCTCCAGATGAGTATGACGAGGCAAAGTCCAGACTGGATGAGAGGGCTCTGGCCACGTTGATACTGTCCCTGGAAGATGACCAACTGGTGCACGTGAGAAAGATAAAGACAGCCCATGAGTGTTGGAGGACTTTGAGAAGCCTGTACGTGAGGGACACAATGAGTTCAAAGATTATGTTGTCCAGAAAGTTGTACAGAGCAAGACTTCAACCTGGAGGCAGCATGAAAGACCACCTCCAGTTTATGAGGAAGACATTTCAAGAGCTGGAGGAGAAAGGAATGGACTTTCCTGAGCCACAAAGGGCTTGTATTTTGCTGAGCTCTCTGGACTCAAGTTATGATACTTTTGTGCTCACTCTAGAGGCAATTGCAGAGAGTGAAATGACCGTGGCGTTCCTGACCGGGCGTTTGTTGGAGGAAGAGGAGAAAAGGTCAGAGAATTTAAAAATTAGAGCCAGCAGCAGCAGCCCAGCAGCAAGCAGGATCCAGAGCACTGAAAAGAAGAGCTCAAACGTGCAATTCATCAAAAGGTGCTTCAGATGTGGATCCGAAAGACATTTGCAACGTGACTGCACACAAGAAAGACTCCAAAGGAAGAAAGGACCGGACTCATGGAGGGGCAAGGAAGAAGGGAAAGTCTCCGTGGTCAAGATGACCCAAGACAGTGAACAACAGACTTGGCTAGTGGACTCTGGTGCTAGCCAGCATGTTGCAGTAGACCCTGCTTTGTTCACTGAGCTGGTGCCTACACCAAAAGCCCATGTCAGTTTGGCTAATGGTGTGTGCACCTCAGTGAAGGGCAAGGGAGAAATTTTTATACCTTCTCTGGGTGAGTCTGTAAAAGAAGTCCTTTGTGTTCCTGACCTACAACACAATCTATTAAGCGTTTCTTGCCTTTGCAAACAAGGTTTTAAAGTACAGTTTGAAGATAATGTTTGCAGCATTATGAAAGGCAATGATGTGTGTGTGCATGTGTGTGAAAATGAGAACTTATACATGCTGCAAGATGTTTCAAAGGGCAATGCAAATCAGGAGTGTATGAATGTGTTTGCAAACACCCCTGAGCATGATAATTGTATCCATTTGCTACATAGGAGACTGGGACATTCTGGGTTTGCAGCACTGAAAAGAACAATTGAGAGTGCACAGGGTTTAAAATTGAAAAACTGCAACAATTATTTGGACTGTGCAACTTGCAAACTTACAAAATCAGTTGCATACCCTGTAAGCAAGAAGAGTGAAAGGAATTCTGAAAGGTGTTTCCAGCTTGTTCATGCTGATTTAATTGGGCCTTTAAGCAAATCTATGGGTGGTGCAAGATATATTTTGACCATTGTTGATGATTTTTCTAGGTATGGTTTTGTTTATTTGATGAAAAGCAAGGATGAGACCTTTACTAAATTTAAGCAATGGGTGAATTTTGCAGAGAGGAGATATAATACAAAGGTTTGTGCTCTGCAGACAGACAGAGGAACAGAATTCCTGTCTAATTCCTTTCAAGGTTGGCTGAGGCAGAAAGGCATTCAGCACAGAAAGACCAATCCATATACGCCTGCAGAAAATGGGGTGGCTGAAAGGAGGAACAGAACCCTGCAAGTGATGCAAAGTTCCTTGCTAGCAGATTCAGGGCTTAGCAAAATGTATTGGGGAGAAGCAACCCTGACTGCATGCTATTTATTGAACAGACTGTGGACATCAGCTTTGGGTAAAATCCCTTATTATGTTTTGTATGGGAAACAGCCTTCCCTAGCCCATCTTAGAATTTTTGGTTCAAGTGCTTATGTTCATGTCCCTAAGGCCATTAGACGTAAAGGTCAGGCAAAAGCGAGAAGAATGATATTTTTGGGATACGAATCCGGCAGTAAGAGTTACCGGTTCACTTTACCTGGGTCAGGTAGAATCACCTTTTCAAGGTCTGCAAATTTCATGGAGCAGAATTGGGAAAGGGTGAAGGGTTCTCCTGTGAATTTACCAGAAGGTTCTGATGTTGAGACACAGCAGCCAAGACAGAGGGCTGTGTCTAACAGTGAGGCACAGAACCTGGATGAGGAGAAAGACAATTTGGATTCCCCTACTGTGATTGTAAATAGCCAGGTAAATGAAGGTGAGCAAACAGAGCTACCTGTTACTCTCAGAAGATCAGAAAGGTTAAACAAAGGTGTGCCCCCAGAACGTTATTCACCTGCTTTTGTGTGCCAGGTAACATGTGAGCCACAGAGCTATGGTGAAATGTTGAAACAACCCCAAGCGGAACAGCTAAGATGGAAAGCTGCCATGGACAGAGAAATGCAGTCCATGATAGACAATAAAGTGTTTGATAGATGTCAGTTACCACCTGGGAAAAAGGTAATTGGTTGCAGGTGGGTGTACAAACAGAAAACCTTGAGTGATGGCAACCTGCAACACAAGGCAAGACTTGTTGCAAAGGGCTTCACTCAAAAAGAAAACATCCATTTTGGTGAGACATATGCCCCTACAGTAAGAGGGGAGTCAGTTAGGATTGCCTTGGTTCTAGCTGCCAAATTAGACCTCAAAGTAAAGCATTATGATTTTACCACTGCATATTTAAATGCAAATTTAGAAGAGGAGATATATATGTCTGAACCACCTGGATACAGTACACAACCAGGTGTGGTATGGAGACTGAACAGAGCTCTGTACGGTCTTAAACAATCGGGTCATAATTGGAACAAATGTTTAAATTCCACCTTACAAAAAATGGGTTTCAGAGCTGCAAGAGCAGACTCGTGTGTTTACACCTTGCAGCAAGGTGATGTGCAAGTGTATCTATTAATCCATGTTGATGATCTGCTTATTATAGCAAAGACTGAAGAACAAATTGAACAGATTGCACTGAATCTAAAGAAAGAGTTCCAATTAAAAGACCTTGGAGAAATTAAAAATTACCTAGGTATAGAGGTGCAGAAACTACCTGGCCAAGGTTATGTGCTGAGACAACAGCAAAAGATTGAACATCTGCTGGAAAGTCTTAGCATGCAACAGTGCAAACCTGCCAAAACTCCAATGGCCACAGACTTCCTGAAGGATATTGGTGAACAGGAAGATAGTGAGGTGGAGTACTGTAATAAGGAAAGGTACCAGTCGGCAATAGGGAGCTTACTGTATTTAGCTCAATGGTCCAGGCCAGACATTACAGCAGCTGTTAACATCCTTAGCAGGCATGTCTCTGAGCCAACTGAGAGACACTGGCAAGGAGTTAAAAGAGTATTGAGGTACCTGAAGGGAACTGCAACAAAAGGGCTGACAATCCAACCAGTAGAAGCCTTAGAACTGGTGGCTTACTCTGATGCCAGTTGGGCAGATGAGATTACAAGTAGGAAATCCACCTCTGGCATGATTGTCACACTGGGAGGAGCCCTGGTAGGTTGGAGAGCCCGAAGGCAATCTTGTGTATCGCTTTCGAGCTCAGAATCGGAATTCTCTGCACTTTCCGAAGTGTGCACTGAGCTCATCTGGTACCAGCAACTTCTGAAAGACTTGCAGATTGATGTGGTGCAGCCTTTTACAGTTTGGGAGGACAGTGAGACTTGCATTGCCATGGCCACTTCACCAAGAGTTAAAGGTAGAAGTAAACACGTGGATATAAGGTATTGCAATGTAAGAGAAGCTGTGCAAAACAAATTAGTGAAGCTAATTTATTGTCCATCAGAGCAAAACAAGGCTGACATCATGACGAAAGCACTGGGAACAATTAAGCACAGTGTCATGTGCAAGTTGCTGGGAATGTCAGATGATGTATAAAGTTTAAATGTGCTGTGTGTAATGTATTGTATATAATGAATATATATGTATATCATTTCAACTTGAAATTTGGAGGGGTGTTGGGATATGTTTTGGAACACTAGATTTAATTTACAAGTTGAAATGGGTTTGCAACTGAGCTTTTAGGCGGGAACATGATCATGTGATATGTTCAGGTAAATGTTGCGATTTATGTACGGGCTTGAACTGGACTGTGAGTCAGTGAGTCTGTGTTAGTGTGTGAGGAGCTGTCTTTGCTGTTAGATGTGTGGAGAGAGAGATAGAGAGCTGAGTGTGATTTCTTTGAAGCTGTTCTATGTAAATACGTTCTAAATACAAAGTTCTGTTTAGAACAAGTCTCTGCATCTTCATTTGAACGAACCTAAAGGTCACTCATCGTGTCCACCCTAAGGCCGCCACTTTCCTTCAACACAGATATGCCAATGCAGTTTGTTTCATTGCATTCAGCATTAAAGTACCTTTCCAATGATATTTAACACGATTGCATTATTTGCACTTACCAAGGTTTTCACAATTTTGGCCGCTAATGTCAAGCTCAGCTTGTTGCCCCCCCCAAAGCTTGTTGCCTGGTGCAATTGCTACCCCCTGCACCCCTTTAGCTATGCCACTGACCAGGAATGCAGACTCCCCACCACCATCACTTCTGCTGAGGGGCTCTGCAGCGGCTGAACTGAGGCTGAAGCCTTCCCTTTGCCCCCTGCTAGGAATGGCACCTTTTAAAAATCAAGCAGCTCTTGCACTTTTAACATATAATATCTGTTAACTTTTAACATCTCTCTCTCTCTCTCTCTCTCTCTCTCTCTCACACACACACACACACACACACACACACACACACACACACAGAGCATGGAGGTGAAGCTCTGTCTGACACAGTGATAAGTAGTGTGAAAAATTTCACCTGTGAATCTAACCTTTTGCAAGACTTTCTACCCCTTTCCACTGTAAAAATGTATACAAGTTGGAGGAGAGAAGTGTCCTTTATTATTAGCTTCACTTTGTCCCGAATTTCCTGAGCTGCTGATCCAGCAATCCTCTGTAGCATTGTTTTCGTCTTAGGTTCTTTTATTGTGTCTGGTGGGCATGTTTATAAATGTGTCCCCCCAAAACAGCAAAATGGTTGAGGAGAAAAACGGCATCTTCAAATGAGGAGCACTAGGTGGCGCTGTGCAGCAGTATTCCAGGGAGATGGCATTGTTGTGACCATTCGAGCATTCCAAGGATCTGTGCAGGACACAGCAATGTCCCTGTAGCAACAAGGGATATGCAGAGCTGCCTTTTTTAATTCCTTGCACTGCTGTCTTGTAACGTCGTTTGTAATGGAAGCAAAGCTGGGCTGCAGAGCAGAATATGCAGTTTTGATGGGAAATGTGAATTGCACCAGATCAAAACACTGAACTGGTTTTGTGTGTTTTTTTAAGCAGGGCTGGTTTCTGTTTTTATGGGCCCTGGGCAACAGACTTGAAGTTAATCGCCCCACAGACACACATGATGGAGCCAGTGAACTGCCACTGCACTGGGGTCTGGAAAGAGACTTGCCTTTCCTGGTGTGACTGTTGTCTCCTCCTCCTCCTCTTCCCTTCCTGCCACCAGTTGCTCCAGCTCTGTAGCCTAACCCCTCATCTGATTATTTGTATTATTTGGATCTCAACAAGATGGATTTTAAAAATCTTCTAAGCCACAGTGGCTAAAAACAAAGTTAAATGAAATTGAAGGATGGGATATCAATAGATAAGGGATTAAGTAAACAGATAGGGCCAGTGGGAACAATGTAACATGAAGACTTGCTGCCTGCTTCTCTTGCCTGCTGCATGCTCTCTCCCTCTCCCTCTCTGCTCAGCTCAGCTGAGCAAAAAGGCTGCCCATAGAGCAGAAGCGCCCCCTGCCCTCTAATTGGTGTCTGCATCCCAACATAAACAGTTGGATTAAGGGGCTCAGGTGGCCCCCTACAAGCACACAGGTGACACCAGGTATCCAATGATGCTCATCATTGATGATGATCCTGTTTAAAAGGAAGCCCAACATCTCCCAACATCTTTCGTTTGTCCAACATCCTAAATATCATCAGAGCTAGTTCATGTCAAATTCTTTATATTATGTCTTTTTGCACATTTAGCAGCTCTATACAAGGATCACTTAACCTTTGGGAGGGGGGGGCAACTACCACTTCTGCATATACCGCTGCCTCCACTGCTTCTGCGTCCAGGAATGGGTGGCTTCCTGAACAACTGTGTCTGCAGCAATGGAGAGAATTCTCCAGTTCCTGCGGCCATCAAATCTCCCTTGCATTGCCATGCCTCTTGGCACAACCCACACTATCCTTGAAGGGATTGGCTGCCCAGTGCACTGCTGCTGCCCCAGCCATTTCTACTTCCAAACTAGGCAGAGCAGTGCCATGTGGTTCTGATGGCAGCAGAGTCAAGTACCACCTGCCACATGATGAAATAGCAGGAGTGGCATGTTCGTGGTGTTTAGTGGCGCCAACTTGCTTTTATCATCAGGGTGCCTGTGGCCACACACCGGATGTTGACATGGCCACGCCCCCTGATGTAATGTACCATGCCCCCTGACGTGATGTGGCCACACCCATCTTTAAATTAAATTACCGTATTTCCCCATGTATAAGACGCACCTTTTTTTCAAAAAATTGGGGCTCTAAAAACTGGAGCTCTGAGGCGGTGGAAGAGGAAGAGCTCCATTGCCAGAGCGGGAGTTGCCGCACTTTTCCGTTTCTTCAACGAGAACTGCGTCGGGCTTGACTCGTCTCTCCTCCCCTCTCGGTGATTAATGCAGTTGCTTTGGGATCGTTCAGAGGCTTCATTTTTGGGCGGCAGTTGAGAGCGTAGTTCTTCCCCCAAGTACCCTGTAACTTGAGTTCAGTAACTTTATGTGTGGTGGTACATTTTTTTTCAAATTTCTGGCCCGAAAATTAAGGTGCGTCTTATACATTGGTGCATCATATTCATGGGGAAATACAGTACATTATATTGGGTAGACTTCCAGAGCCTAGGTCTACCCGTTATAAGTATAGTGGGTAGAGCCTCCCTCATCAAATTCGACCTCATCAGGAGCTCTGAGGGAGCTCCGGAGCCCAGGTCTACCAACTACACTTAAAATGAGTAGGTCTACCCATTATAAGTATAGCTGGTAGACCTGGGCTCCAGACCTCCCTTGGAGCTCCCGATGAGGTTGAATTTGATGAGGGAGGCCTGGAAGTGGGATGCCTGGACTAAAAATGGTGTCGCGCGCTTTGCTTTGCCAGTCTGCAAAGGAGAGCAGACATCGTGTGCACGTTTCTGGAGTCAAAATAGTGTCACGCGCTTCACTCCTCTGTCTCCCAAAGACCGTGCAGGTTAGCTGTGTGTGCTGCGGTCTGGATTGGCTGTGGGTGCTGGGTACCTGAGGGGGCTAGAGTAAACGTGAGTGCTCTGCCCACATGGAAAAAAACAGTGGGTGCCCATGATGGTGTTTATACCACTGCTATATCACACATGAGCCGCATAAAGTCAGATCATTTTCTGGAATCCTCGTATATAAGCACAAGAAGGAGATAAGAATGCTATAGTTACCGGCAAGTTGTGGGAGCCTGTTTTGGCCTGGTTGCCCAATTCTTCCTTTTAGAGGCCAGTACAGGAAGTTAGCAGGTCCTGTATACACAGGGTTTTATGAAGAACTGAACATGCAAACTAACCCAGAGAAAGTTAATCAGGCCAGCACAGGTTGGCTGGCACAAAGGCCACAAATTCCAACAACTCTTGGAGTCAGGGAGGATGGTGCACATCTGTGTGCTGGCCTCTCTGACTCCAAGAGTGGTCCAAACACACTTTACTGTGTCCCTTGTGCTGACCAAACTTTGCTGGCCAAACTGTGCCGGCCTAACTCCAGGTTAGGATTGCACCCTCAGTGGTCTAAGCTTCATTCCAATTGTGACTTATTGGGTGTTTCAACATCCACCAAGCAAAGGAGTCCCATCTATCTTTAGATTAGAAGAAATACGTGGGGCTAGATTAAGCACAGAATGTGCCAGGACCACTGCCAAGAAGGTGTTATCCCCAGAAGGGATAGAATAGAACCATCTAAGCTTACGAATGTGATCCAAGAACATGGAGCTGAAAGAGCAGGAGAGCGGGCCACCCATTTTGGCCCTTCCCATAGTCAAATGCAGTGCTTCTCAATCCCGTTACTCAGTGATGTCATGCACCCACTACGCACCACTACGCGAGTACCGGTTCCTAGAAGTTGAGCTGGCCCCGCCCACTCGAAGCTGGCCCCTGCTATTTAACCAGGGAACAGCTGAAGCAAAATATGTATATACACATCTCTAGAAAGCAAAGCAATAGAAGTTAAATCAACACTAACCACAAGCTGAAGTTATTCCAAACATGATCACATCCATGTATGGCAACAATCATGACATCACTTTTGGCTTATGACGTCACTTCCGGTGGGCGGACCCCAACAAGTGCCAATCAAAAGTGAGTACCTGTTCCTAAATCATTTGGATGACACCACTGCCGTTACTCACTTTGTCTGCTGCAGCAGCCATGCCGTGCCCCAGAATGCATTGCAGCTTCCATGTAGCGCTAGCACACAACCCATTTTGTTGGCTGCATCTCACCCCAGAATGCCTTGCAGTTTCCAGAATGCTTTGTGGCAACATAGCTAGTGCTAGTCCATGACTTACTTGTAGGTTGTGACCCACAATTTGAGAACCACTGCTCTAATGATTACTTTTCTTTCCTCGCCTCCAGTATAAAAGTGAAAATCTTTTTCAGAGCCCCTAATTGCCTTCATTGGCCTGAATGCAGTAATTTCCTAGGATAAACAGCTTAGTTCCAAAGCTCAACAAGTTTAGCTGATTTATTTTTTTCCTTGCCTTCTTTAAATTACTGGTATGGAAAGGCTAGGCTGGAGAATAATTTATGGTGGAAGAGTGATCTATCAGTAAATAAGCAAGCCAACGTAAGCTCTTTGATGTAACGGATGATGACTGGGAGCTTCGGTGACACAATAAGAATGGTCCCTGCCAGTTCATGGAGAATCTCTCTTCAGGTAGATTGTTCCTGCTGTCAGCCGCTGTCTTCAAAGCTGCCACTGTTGCTGCGGGAGTGAAATCGCATGGTACTCATGGGATCCGACACATAACCTGTGGAAAAGGAAGAGATGCTCAGGTGCAAGTTGCAGGTGTGGTGCAACCCGGCAGCCCCCTCCCCTTTCCTTCCCGGCTCCCATCATGTCATCACATTTGGAAAGACAATATGGATGTCTGGTGCAGTTTAATAAACAATGTGCCGATTTGCTCCTACGTAAACACCTTTCAGACAAATCTCCCCGCTACTTTTGACATCCCAAGTGTTGAATGCTGTTCTCTAAAAGGAAACTGCTAGAGGTAAAAAAATGAACTGCTGATAGGCTGCCATTCACATGCAATGTAGTCACAATAGGCATTTAAGCCAATGGATGGTGGAAATCTGGAACCAAGATGTTTTGATACGCTGTCACATTGCTATTTGATTTTAAAAAAAATACCTATTTTGACCTTGAATGGGGAAATCCAAGAGTCAACAATAAGCAGCCTGCCAGAACTAATTACGGCCTTAATCCTGGCAATTATCATGACAATAACTGGGACTGCAAGCACCAGGTTGCCTATTAAGGACTATTATTATTCCTTTATCATCTGGGTCACTGGTCAGGCATGATTGCTACTATTATTTGGCTGCTGTAATATTTGCCACCCTAACCTAGTCATTGAGACTTTCTCTCCACGTCAAAGCAGCCATGTGGAGTTATTACTTAGAAAGGCAAAAAAAGTTAGGAGGGGGAAAAAACACTTTCAATAGGTTGCAGGGGAGGGAGGATCCATCATGGCAGAATTATAGTCCTGTGAGCCCACATCTGCTGAACTAGTTCCAGAGATGGCTCGTTTGACAAGTGCTCCGCATCAAGCACTTTCCCCAAGTCTAGGCACCAAAAATAGCCTCACATTTATTTCCCCCCATACTGCTTTACCTCCTGGGTCTAAAAAAGAAACAAAGAAATATAGCACGTTTCCTTTTGATTGTGGCACACAAACTATGGGCACACGAGTGGGCTAGCCAACAGAACGTGCCCTCATCTTTTCGGGACACTGCTGCTCTACTTAGAGCAGAATCCTAGGCATGCCTACTCAGAAGTAAGGCATGTCTTACTCCCAGGACAGTGTGCATGCAGTGTTGCTCAACATTTGACCCCCTCAGAACCATTTTGCATGGTGACCTATTAGAAGTACCACCGGAAATAACTGGCGAGGATGTCATTGCCGATTGGGAGGCCAGATGCACTGTGACAAACATTGGTAAGAGGCTCAGGGTGGATGGGAGGACTTTTCTGAGTGCGTGAAAAGTGCGTGCTGGAGCTCGGCCCGCAGAGGTGAGTCTCCTACTCCTGCTTGTAGCATTGCATTGCTGGTCTCACTGCTAGGTGGCGGGGGGTTGGGAATCCCACGGGTACCACCAGACACTTATGTACCACTGGTGCTACAAGCACCACTGGTGGAGAAACACTGGTGTATAGTAGTGCATCCTAAATGCGCACCTTCCCACACATCTATAGTACATTACCAACCTCAACCAAATCAGCTGTTATCAGTTCCCCCAAAGACGACTACCAAATATATTTCTGAGAAAAGTCCTGAGACTTTGATTAGAAGTTCCTAAATGAAAGAATCATGAGCTGCTTCTAGACCAGTGGTCTACTTGGACTTTGAAGATACTGTAAGTGCTTGAGGGGGCGGGGTGGAGGTTTGGGGGAGGACTTGGTGGTGCCACAGCAAATGTGGCGCTGCGGGCATTTAGGGGTAAGTGCCCTACCTGGATGGGGTCATTGGGAGGTGCAGAAGGGTTGGGGAGGCTAAAAATAGCTCAATTGCAAGTTCATAGCTTAGTTCCGGTTTCACGTCCAAACATTTCTGGGGCCACGCCCAGTGGTGGGATTCAGGGGGTTCGCCCAGGTTCTATAGAACCGGTTGTTAAATGGCCGGGCCCCGCCCACTCGCTTACCTCGGCTGGCTTTGGTTTTTTTTTGGCTCCGGCTATGACATCATAGAACCGGTTTTTAATTTATTTGAATCCCACCACTGGCCACGCCCCTTAAAGGGAAATAGCCCCTTTCTGCTCCCTATGTTGGATTGCGACCCTCTGTATGAAGAGCACTGCTCTAGACAAAATGTTTCTGCGTGGCAGGTTTCACAGAGGCTGCCAAGACACATTGAGTCAAGGAGCTGGGGTGAGGCAGAATGCCATATTATACTTGGAATGTTTATTTCTGTGCCTGTTTATATTGCTTTGGCTTCTGAAGAACTGTATTTTGCAAGTCTAGGATACAGTCCTGGCCAAAAGTTCTGAGAATGACAGAAAGATTTATTCTCACAAAGTCTGCTGCTCCAGTGTTGGAAGATCTTCGTGCAGATGTCATGATGGTATACTGAAGTATAAGTACAAGCATTGGCATACGTGTCAAAGGCTTTTATTGACAATTACATTAAGTTACGCAAAGAGTCAATATTTGCAGTGTTGACCCTTCTTTTTCAAGACCTTTGCAATTCTCCCTGGCATGCTGTCAATCAACTTCTGGGCCACATCCTGACTGATGGCAGCCAATTCTTGCATAATCAATGCTTGGAGTTTGTCAGAATTCACGGGCTTTTGTTTGTTCCCCCACCTCTTGAGGATTGACCACAAGTTCTCAATGGGATTAAGGTCTGGGGAATTTCCCGGCCGTGGACCTAAAATCTCCATGTTTTGGTCCCCAAGCCACTTAGGTATCACTTTTGCCTTATGGCAAGGTGCTCCATCATGCTGGAAAAGGCATTGCTCATCACCAAACTGTTCCTGGATGGTTGGGAGAAGGTGCTCTTGGAGGATGTTGTTGTACCATTATTTATTCATGGCTGTGTGTTCCTAGGCAAAATTGTGAGTGAGCCCACGCCCTTGGATGAGCTGCAACCCCACACATGAATGGTCTCAGGATGCTTTACTGTCGGCATGACACAGGTCCGATGGTAGCGCTCACCTTTTCTTTTACAGACAAGGTTTGTTCTGGATGCCCCAAACAAACGGAAAGGGGATTCATCAGAGAAAATGAGTCTACCCTTGTCCTCAGCAGTCCAATCCCTGTACCTTTTGCAGAATGCCAGTCCGTCCCTGATGTTTTTCCTGGAGAGAATTTGCTTCTTAGCTGCCCTTCTTGACAACAGGCCATCCTCCACAAGCCTTCGCCTCACTGTGCGTGCAGATGCACTCACACCTGTCTGCTGCCATTCCTGAGCAAGCTCTGCACTGGTGGCGCCCCCCAATCCCACCACTGAATCATCTTTAGGAAACGGTCCTGGCGCTTGCTGGACTTTCTTGGGTGCCCTGATGCCTTCTTCACAACAACTGAAGCTCTCTCCTTGAAGTTCTTGATGATCCGATAAATGGTTGATGTAGGTGCAATCTTAGTAGCAGCAGTATCCTTGACTGTGAATCCCTTTTTGTGCAAAGCGATGATGGCTGCACGAGTTTCCTTGCAGGTGATCATGGTGAACAGAGGAAGAACAACGATGTCAAGTACCACCCTCCTTTTAAAGCTTCCTGTCTGTTATTCTAACTCAATCAGCATGGCAAAGTGGTCTCCAGCCTTGACCTGGTCAGCACTGACACCTGTATATACGAGGGAATCACTGACACGATGTCAGCTGCTCCTGTTGTTGGCAGGGCTGAAATGCAGTGGAAATGTTTTTTGGGGATTAAGTTCATTTTCATGGCAAAGAGGGACTTTGCAATTAATTGAAATTGATGTGCAATTAATTGATCAGTTAATTAATTAATTAATTAATTAATCAGATTAAATGTGCAATTAATTGATCAGTCTTCATAACATCCTGGAGTATATGCACATTGCCATCTTCCGCACTGGAGCAGCAGACTTTGTGTGAATTAATCTTTGTGTCATTCTCAAAACTTTTGGCCGGGACTGTATATAAACTGTTCCTCAAACTTCCCCCATCAGTTTGGTTATTTTAATCATTTGTACCTACAGGCTACTATGAGAAAAAAAGTTTCATTTTATTAGGTGCTGTAGACTAGTACTGTACAAGAAAAATATGGCTTCTGCTCTAAATAGATTGTAATGTGAAGAACCAGTACATGACAAACAAGGCATAACTGGGTTCAGGGGAATAGAACGCAGCTGAGAAGAAGAAAGGCCAAGCAATGGATCATAGCGTGGATCATAAGACAAATCCCAGCTTGTGTAGGTGATTATCAGCATACATCAATGTCCCATCATGATTCTCTGTATATTTTCAAATGTGGATGTGCCTTTCAAAAGGTGAAACAACAAGTGGTATTAATGACCCACTCCTAAAGGGGTGTGGGGATGTCATGCGGTCAGTGCCATTCGTAAAAGGCACGCTGGCAGTGTGCTCAGGAGTGTGCTGCCAGAATGCCAGCAGATCTGGAGCTACCTGCCACTGAATGGAAGGTGGCGGGGGAGGTGGGAGGGGCTGGCGAGAGGGTGGACCAGGGTGGAGAAGTCTAAACAAGGCAGTGATGGGGTAGAGGATGGGCAGCTCGGGTCCAGGAGGGGGGGCAGATTTGGTTGCAGCCACCACCGCCAAATCCTAACCCCCTTCCTGGACCCAATCCCGCAATGCAGGTCTATGCTAACCTGTACCAGCTATTTCGCTAGCACAGGTCCAAGTAGTAGAACCCTGTGCACTGCAGAGGCCTACCTGTGGATAAGAGAATAATTGTTTCCTTACCCAGAGAAGGTTTTCTAGACTGCCTCCCTACTGTAGTATGTAGTGGTAGTCATGTTGGTGCTGCTGCGTCAGTGGGGCAAAACAATAGGATTGGGCTCACAAGCTCAACTCCCTATTTGCAAATGTCTTCATCATATTCACACTGTGTATTTGAGGAATATGCTGAAAGTACTGTTGGTGTACACTTAAAACAGATTTTGGTGGAATTCACAGCAGTGTACCTAGGTTATGTACAGGTGTGGTTAAGAATTGGGGGGGGGGGCAAAAAGCTGGTAGCAGAACTCTAGAATTTTATCCCAAGTCATTCTTTTGCCATTTTCAGAGTGCTTCCAATCCATAGAACCTGTTTCACTCCTAAGAAAATGGGAATTCAGGAATGAATGAAACTTTGCTGCATCTGAAAGAGCTCTTTGTACTTACCATTTCGGTCAATAGGTGGGTACTGAAAATTTCTCCGCATCTCTTCCAGCGAAAGACCTTGAGAAGGGTGTTGTCCTGTGCTATAAAATGGACAAGATATTTCTTTTACATATCGTGTGACTGAAAACATTATATTGCATTGGAAGGGATAAGGTTCCTCCCCATTCCTATTTTTAGAAAGGATTTTTTATTTAGGCAAGCATTCAGTGACTAATCCGTTATGTATTGCTGTAACTGCTTTTATATTGCTGTGTGTTTTCGGATGATTTTCCAATCTGTTTCAAATATTTTTGTTGTACGCTGACTGCACTGATCCTATTCAGGTCTACTCAAAAGTCCCATTTATATCTTACTCCCTGGTGGGTGTGTATAGGATTGCATTTGGACAGACTAATCCTAAACTCGGCAGTGTCCCGGGCTCCAGCGGAACCAAAACGGTGACCTTTGGATCCTGAGCCTACCGGGATACCGCCAGAGGTCTCCTTGATGGAAGGAAACATTTGCTCCCTTTCCCTGGTGGCAATGAGTCTCCTGGGCTCTGTGCCTGTGTTTGAGCAGGTGTAGACTCAAGGAGGCCTGTGCTGGGCTGCCCAACTCGGGAGGGGGTTCAAAATGTGGAGGCAGTGGCTGCTACCATCTCTGCCCCCTTCCCGGGCCTGATTCTCCCCTCCCTGCCCAGTGCCGCCCACTCCCAGACTCAAATCTGTTTGCTAATGCTACTGGCCCAACATGGGCATTACCTGCTCGCATGGTGTCATAAATATATTTTATGAGCGCAATCCTAACTTGGAGTTAAGCCAGCCCAGTTAGGCCAGCAAAGTTTGGCCGGCACAAGGGCCACCATAAAGCGCATTTGGACCACTCTCGGAGTCAGGGGAAATGGCGCACGTCTGTGTGCTGGCCTCTGACACCAAGAGTGGTCCAAAGACACTTTACAGTGGCCCTTGAGCCGGCCAAACGTTGCTGGCCTAACGGTGCCAGCCTAACTCCAGGTTAGGATTGTGCCCATGGCACATTTGCAGCACTTTTACCTGGTAATACGCACACATCACTGGCATCATGGGCCTCAGGAACAGGCCCTTAATGTAGTCAAAAATTTGTGTAGGATAAAAACTGAATTAATAAATTGTATTCATGACAATAAAACATGACAATGCTTTTACGATGAAGCAAACTGCACTGGATGAAAATTGATGCATGAGTACACACGCAGACACATAGTATTAGTTTTCAGAATACCTTACTTTCTTTCAAAACTTGGGCTTTCTGTCGCAATGTTTGCTATGCTTTTGATTTTAGATGCAATTCTAGGTGACAATTCAGCATACTATAAATATTTTAACTGCACCGGGGCTATCAGGTTCATGGATACTTATTTCTGTGCAAAAGAGAACATTATCCTTCTGGAGCTATTCCTACGCTGTCCACTGTAAACATGTTCCTTTATCCTCAGATGTGATCAAGTAAGGACTGCCTCTACCAGCTGCTCTCACATAACAAGCAAACTGATACCAAGTATGTTCATCCAGCAGAAAAGAAGTCGCCCAAACTGCACATTAATATCCAGTGGATTCATAAAAAGATGCCTCTGCTATGCCAAGGTAAAGCTTACAGGTGTCTGAAGTGGTTTCAAAGAACAACTTCACAGAATTTTTGTAAAACTGTGGATGAAGGGACGAAGTCAAGATTTTTTTTCCAACAATGTATCTTCCCTGGTGATTTTGATAAAGGCAATTTCTAACTAATGGCAGGTGAGAACTTTGTATATTGGTTTGGCTGCATGCATGTGTTTTTCTCAATGGCAAAACTGAAGGTGTGTTCCTAACCATAAACTTTCTGGGAAGTAAATTCCATTGAAACACATGGGACTTACTATCAAATCAATGTAACGATAGCTGAGGATTCAGCACATTGTTGTCCTAATATCATTATACTTTACCTTGTATCCTAGCAGATGCTAATGGCGCCAGTCTTTCTTGGTAGGAGGTATCTCCTTTTCTTTTAAATGACATCACTGCACAAATACATTTCCCCTTTAACAACAAAAATACTCACAACTCACACATCTTCTCAGTTGGATATTCACAACGTATTATAATTGTAATGCCTTATGTTCATCTGATTGATTGATCTGTACATCTGTCTATTTCTGCATACACAAAGTGCTACGTTATTTGCAATAGTGTCAGTATGTGTGCAGAGCAGGGGCATAGCTACAGTGGTGCAGGGGGGTGCAATTGAACTAGGCAACACTTTTTAGGGGAGCAACAAGCTGAGCTTGACTAGTGGCAAAAATTGCAAAAACCTTGGTAATTATGAATAATTCTATCATGTTATATATTATAGGAAAAGAAATTTAATGCAGAATTCAATGAAACAAACCAGAGTGTAATATCTTTATCAAAAGTTTTGGCCCAAACCACAGAAAACAAAAATATAACTATCATGTAAAATTGTGGTTTGTTAAAATCGTGATTTATAGGAATAATGGTGGTATATATTTCATGCAGAATGCAATGAAAAAAACTGGAGTGCAACATCTTCATTCTATAAAATGTTATGGCCCAAACCCCAAGAAAATAAAAATACAACTGGGACATCACTTCCTGTTGTGACATCACTTCCGAAGCATCATTTTGCACCAGGCTACACTTTCATTAGCCACGCCCCTAGTGCTTAGCTACGACACCTGTGTGCGTGCATGTGCATATACAGACCCCACACCCACCCACAGGGTGATCGCCAAGCCTGAGAATTACAGTGAGAATTAATGTTTCCTCCTGTGCTTGACTTCAGCTGTGATCCCACAATGTCACGATTCTATGATTAACGTAAAGGCATACAAAAAGATCTGCTAGTTCAGGCCAGAGGCCTGTCAAGTAAGCCATCCTGTTTTCTACAGTGGCCAACCAAGTTCTTCTGGGAAGTCCGCAAACAAGAGACAAAAGCATATTGTCTCCCACCATTGTTCCCGTGTACCCATTTATTACCCAACAAGTTAGGAAATTTACCCATTTATTCCTACTCTCTGCTTTCTGTTTTTTAACAACTTATCAATTCGTAAAATGACTTGTCCTCTTATGCCATGAATGCTAAATTTACTCAAGAGGCTTCACTAATATATATATGTTATATTTACTTCTTTATAGGCTGCCCAATCACCTATGGCAGAAGTTCTCAAACTGGGGCAACGTGACGCGCCAGCCTGAGAAGCCTTGCCCTGAGAAGTTCTGACCCCTTAAGGGATGGGGGAAGGGGAAAGGCAGTGACGCGATCCCCAGGATCATGCCACTGCTGGGGCCGATTTGGTGTGTATGTTTCTAAGTTACCTGAAGCCAACGCCAGCCTTGGGCTGTGTGTGTGTGTGTGGAGCCCTGTGTAGTCCTACACAGTGCCCCCCCCTCCAAGCCTCCGTTTCTGTATACAACACAATTGGAAACTGCTTCCGGATTTTGATCGTGAAACCGGAAGTGGGTTCCAATTGTATTTTTTTTTACAAAAACAGAGGCTTGAGAGCCCTGCAGAGAACTCCGTGTGGCTCGCCGCACCCTTTGGAAGGTGATGCTGGCTGCATATGTTATACCCCCCTGATCAGCCCCAGTGATGTTTGGGATCGCATCGCTGCTTTCTCCCACCTCTATAAGCACTTACCTTGCTTTTCAAACTCCAGAGGACTTTGAAAACCAATGGCCAATGGCCTTCCTTGGACTTATGCCAGCTATTTTGCTGGCATACGTCCTAGGTGATAAAAGCAGCGGGGCAGCCTTGAAAGAGAGGTGCTTCAAGTTATAGATTTGTGTTAGATGAATAGAAATTTCACATTTGAGTTTCTTAGGAATTGTTGGGTGGATGAGATCTGGATCCAACAGATTGTCAAGGTTTAATTTGACAGTATGCTCTGAACCTCATCCCTATCCTAGTTTCACAACTCTTTGGACTCTGGCACTTTGTTATACTGAACATACAAAAATACTTTTAACTCAGTGGTTCTCAAACGGTGGGTCTGTGGCCCACCAGTGGGTCACGACCCATCAGAGGCGGATCTAAGGGAGGGCAAAGCTCTAAGTGTTGCAAGAAGCCTTACCCTGTCATGTAAATCCCTCCTCTCCCTTGCTGCTGTAGCCAGTAAGCAACGCCAAGATGTTGCTTTTCCCTGTGAGGATTGGCTAAAACGGTGGAGGAGAGGAGTGATTTCCACTGCAAGGTAAGGCTTCTTGCAAAACGTAGAGCTTTGCCCTCCCTTAGATCTGCCTCTGCAACCCATTTTTGGTGGATTGCAAAACTAACAGGATAGGTTAGGCTATGTGCATCAAGGGTTAAACAATCTGCTACTTGCAGGAAGCACTGCTGCCCAATAACTCAGAGAGGCCTGAGTGGCTGGCAAATCGAAACTTTTTGTTAGGTGGATCCTGATGCTAAAACGTTTGAGAACCACTGCTTGAGAAGAATAACAATTCTTCTATTTTAAGTAATGCAGTTTCTGAAATGAGCAATTATTCTCAATGCCTTCAATGCCCCCTCATTACTGCTACTGCCTTGGGTGGGCGGGAATCCCACATCCCCATATATATATATGAATGTCCTGCATCTTCATTCTGTGGCTAGAGACAGAATGGAAATCCACATTGTTAGTGTTGTTGGGTCTCTGCAGAATTGAAATAGTTTTTGTTCATTTATTGCTTAGTTCAATTCATTCCCTTATTCAAGTGTTTAGAGAAGCCATACTTTGTCTCTGTCACCAATCCCGCTCCACATTTACCTAAATTAAAACTAATCTATAGTTCTCAAAGTGGGCCCAGGCAACACAATCTAATGGGGGTCACGGTCAAATGCAACATTCACAATCAGTGCAGCATTAATATTAGTCAACATGGCTGACAGAGCACGATGGTTTCTCAGACTTCTGGGGTGGACCACTGCTTTGCATTTAGCAACACCATTTGAACGGCCAGTTTAGCATGCTTATCAACAGAGGAATGTAAGGCATGCATACAGAAAATGGCAGAAGTCCATTTCAGTTCAGATATGCACCATACAGATGCATCTGTTAAGACAATAAGGAGAACCACCTAGTCCATCTAGTCTAGTACTTCTAAAACTTTTTCGACTGACTCTCTTGGGCCATTGGCTGCAGCTCCCCATTAGGGCTATAATCCTATACATTGTATAGGGTGGTGTTTGTTTGTTTGTTTTTTAATGAGGATTCTGTGGCTCCCCTGGTTGGTTTCCACAGCTTCCCAGGGAGCCACAGCTCACAGTTTGGGGACCACTGATCTAATCCAAAACCTTGCTGCCCAAACTCAAACCCAGCCCAGGAAGCAGCAGCATGTGAAGTGCAATGGACCTTCTGCTGCATCCTCATCATTACTGCTGCTGCCTTATACGGGCATCCCACATCCGTTTAAGAAACACTCTCCGACCTTCTCCAGCTCCATTTCAGTTTAAAAGAAGAGGAGGAGAGAAGGTGAGGGCAAAGACTTTCTTCACCTTCCCAATCAGGGTACAGGAAACAGGATTGCAGCCACTGCTACCTCCCTCTTCCTGCCATTCCCCCCCCCCAGCTCACTTAGCATACCTGTTCCTTCTGTCCTCACTCTGTTGCTGTATACCTTTAAATCGAGTCATTAAATGTGGCTGGAACAAGAAAGTTGGGAGGAGAGGAACTGGGTGGTGCTTTCTCAACTTCCTTGTTCCAGCCACATTTTTTACCACTGGATTTAATTGCTCTGCTGCTCTATTTAGATCGCAATCCTAACCTGGAGTTAGGCCAGCACAGTTAAGCCAGCAAAGTTTGTCTGGCACCAGGGCCACCGTAAAGTGCATCTGGACCACTCTTGGAGTCAGGGAGGATGGCTCACGTCTGTGTGCTGGCCTCTCTGACTCCAAGAGTGGTCCAAGCACACTTTACGGTGTCCCTTGTGCTGACCCAACTTTGCTGGCCTAACTGTACCACCCTAACTCCAGGTTAGGATTATGTCTTTAAAAACATACAAGGGCACAACAAGGAAGAAGTAAGGAGGTAAATGGGGGATGGATGAGATGGCTTTGGAAAATGGCCCATGGGTGCAGGGTGCCCATCTGTGCTACTGGCTACTGAAGTCCAAAATATCTTGCCTCAGGATGGCGTTTGTCAACAATGGCCAACTAGACACCTCTGGGAAGAGAAGATGAAGGCATCCCCATCCCCACCACTGCTCCCCTGCAACTAGTAGTCAGACACATACTGACGTTGAAGCTGAGAGTGGCATATAGTCCCATGACTAGCAGCCATTGATAGGCTTGTCCTTCATGAATCTGTTTAAAGCCATTAAAGCTAATGGCCATCAACACATCTTTTGGCACAGAACTCCATAGCTGAATTCTGCAAGATGAAGACGTACTGCCTTATATCCTGCCTCCTAAATCTGTTGACTAGATAACCACAGGGCAAATGATGGGCAGCCCAATCCTAAACTGGTTGGCTCTCAGAGGAGCATCAGTTCCAAATGTCTACCACTGCATCTTGTGGGTGCTGCCAGAGTCTCCTTCAAGGAAGGTGATGTCTGTCCCTTTCCCCTGTGGAAAGCCCTGGCCTCCGTAATGGGGCTACTACGTAATGGGGCCAGCTATTTTGCTGGCGCAAACTCAAGAACGCTCATGTCGGGCATCTAAGCGAGTCCCACCCTCTCCTACCATAAAGCGTGTTTGGACCACTCTCGGAGTCAGGGAGGTTGGAGCACGTCTGTGTGCTGGCCTCTCTGACTCTGAGATTGGTCCAAACATACTTTACAGCGTCCCTTGTGCCAGCCAAACTTTGCTGGCCTACCTGTGCCGGCCTCACTCCAGGTTAGGATTGTGCCCATAGTGTCAGCAGATGCAGCCACAGTATTATTTCTAATTGGAAAAGTAATCTCTTTTAATTTCTGGAGAATATTTTAAACACTATAAGGCAGTGTTTTGTGTTTTTATGCATTTTTAACAAAGAAACAACCACCACCCCACATCCCTTCTGATTCCAGAAAGAACCAAAAACAAAGTGGTAAGATTTCCAGATTCTCCAGAATGGGATTTTTTTTTTCACCTTTTGGTGTGGGCTTCTTTGCACACGGTTGATGGCCTTCCCTGAAGATACTAACACGCTGCTTCAGAGTTTACCCAGGAGGCAGAAGGGACAGTTCATTTTGTGTCTCCAAATCACATAAAACAAGGGGTACTCCTGTGGACAGGCTGTCATCATCAGGTTCCTGGGGTGACGAATTAGCAAGAAGCAACTCCACAGAACAGCGCTTTGAAAGCACACCCTGAAGTGCTGGATTTTTCACAGAGAAACGTAACTGAAAGGAAACTCTAGCGGGGGAACAGGTAATCCAATATGCCAAAGGTTCCCATAGGAACACCGCATCTTTTATTTATACCTGCTTGGAACAGCTGCCTCATTTGGAGTCTGCTTTGTTGAGAGTGCCGGCTGCAGCCCCGAAAGCTCAGCGGTTGCCAGCGAGTCTCCCTGCTGCTAAACAAGCTTCTTGGTGCTCTTGAGCCCACCGCCTTTCAGTGGTTACTGGCTGCTTGTGGTTCATTAAAGGCCTCTGCGCCGCATTTTTAAGGCTCACCATAAAAAAGCATGCGCTCAGAAACATTCTCCCCTGTCTCCTGTCCTTGTAAAGCTACAGGCTGGCATGGGTGGGTGGGGGGCAGGCAGGGTAGAGATGGTTACTGCATAAAAAGAGACGCTGTTTTTCCAAGCTGCAGCTTCCCTGTAAGTCTCCTGTGCTCCGTCTCGGAGAAAGAACTGAGAATGATGCCGTGATCATTCATTAGCACCGAGGCAGTGGCCGCGGTTCCGAGGCATGAAGCAGCAGGGTGGTTAGCAGGCTTGGAGCATGATTACACCAGGGTGCCAGCTGAGAAGTGCCTGCTGTGTTATTCGTCCACAGCCCCTGTGCAAATTTGGGAAATCATTTTCGGACCGGGCCGCCTCTCCCCACCAGGTCTAAGGTCTGACACTTGGCAGGGTTGAAGAGATCTAATTGAAACTTTTGCCGTAATCAGAACAGGCAACCAGGAAGTGCAAAGCCAATGTCTTGCTGAGCACTCAAGAGCACACGCAGACGGCAAAGGTTGACCAGCCTAGCTGTGCAACAAGGATGCTCAACAAGGATGCCTGTGTCCAGCCCGGCAGCAGAGAGCTAATCAAAGACCTGCAAGCTCAAGAATGTTTAGCTGTGTTGAAACACTGGGCAATAACTATGAGGCTATTTACAACAGTGGGGAAAGGAAGAAGTGGTGTTATGACCCCTGGCAAGACAGCTGTTGATTGGAGGGTGGTGGAAGAAGGGCCAGTCACCAAAGCAGGCCTCACTATCTGCTGAGTGAAGACTGATGGATAAAACAGGAGAGTGTAGTCTGCTGAAATGCTGATGTCTCCCATCGTCGTCATTCTGATGACTAGATGTAGAGATGCCCTCTGTCCACACTTGTCTAGTAATTTAAGTGCCCGGGACCATGTGAGCATCATATTTTGTCCTTTGAGCCTAATGCCAAGAGAACTTAACCATTTAAAGGCAAAAGTTGTATTACAGCTGTGTCCTCCCAGTTCTCCCACCCCAGTATTCAGGGTGTCTTAAACTATATGCATACTTTTTAGCTTTTAGGGTGTTTTAGCTTTTTAGCTTTTAGCTTCTAGGGTATGAAAAATCTGTAATGTTTCAGGGGCACACTTGTGCCCCCTTTTATGAGGGAGATATATATCATTCTCCCATTTTCAGAATTTATTTGAGTTTTTAGGGCCCAATCCTATCAGGCATAATGTGGGCAATACGCTTGTACCACCCGCATCACTGCAGTACAAGACAACGTAAAGCACCTCAACGCTGGCAGTAAACCGTCACCACCGGTGCGGCGCCATGGCAATGTCAGTTGTGCGCGCCCCAAAGAGAGCACCAGTTGCAGGTGAGCAGTGAGTTCACCACTCACCCACAATGCAGCCATTTGGGGTGGAGTGGGAGGGTGTTACGGGGCAGGAGGAGGGAGGGATGGAGTGGGGGCGGGACCGGCTGCATGGCCTTACTCAGAGGCCCTCACTTCTGCGCTGGCTAAATAGCTGGCGCAGAAGCGAGTAGGCCTATTGCCCACCCTGTGCCCTTTCTTCAGGGAAGGGGATGAACGTCCTCTTTCCCTGAGGAGGCTCCCTGCCGGGCTACCGCTGCACTCCCAGGTGTGCCCTGCCCAATCAGGCAGTCTAGGATTGGGCTCTTAGTCATCCAAATATCCTGGACTACTTGGGTACCAAATTTTAGCTTCCTACATCATATGGAAGTACCTGAACAATGTTGATATCTCAATTGCGAAGGATCTGAGCATCTTTATATTGATGTACATACATACATACATACATACATACATACATACATACATACATACTTTATATTGATGTACATACATACACGTGCATTATGTATGTGTGTACATAATGATTCAATTTTATTTATTTTCTAAATATTTATATTACTTGCCCTTCTATTTGAAAGATTCCCAAGGAATCTTGAATCTATCATATTGAAAAATATGATAAAATATTTTTAAAGAGTATAAGGCAGCTGTAAAGAGAAAGCAAAACTCTAAGAAAACAGCACTAGCAAAACCTAACACAGCCTTCTCCCCCTCCCCTCCCAAAAAAGGAAAAAAAAACACCCCTAAGACACTAAGGCTAACAGAGAAGCATCATCATACAGTGTTCAATGTAAAGTGTTCAATCCCAAAGGCCCTTCAAAACAGCCATGTTTTGGCAGATTATCTAAAGGCCAACTGAGAATTTTCCTCTCACAGAAACTAGACTGTGAACATTCTGCCCTTGTCAGTTTTATTTCCTGAGTACTTGGGGATGTGAACATTCCATGATGTCACAAAAGGTTCAGCTGATGGTTCCCAGGTCTTTGCCATGACGTTGCCATATATATATATATAATATTTATATTATATATTTATAATATAATGTATCTAAATTATATTATATATATTATTTATAATATAAATATACATTTATAATATAAGGGTACAGGCACAACTTCGGGCCCAACCTATCCAAATTTGCAGTGCTGATGCAGCCACGCCAACAGGGCCTGTGCTGCATCCTGTTGTCGGGAACAGTCATGGAGGCCTCCTCAAGGCAAGGGAACATTTTTTCCCTTACATTGTGGCTGCATTGTGGCTGGAAAGTTGGATAGGGTTGGGTCCTTCTTTCAGTAAACCTGGATTTGCAGGAAGCCTGCTTGTACTGAGAGTGTGTAAAAAAAAAAATCACAATTTTTTTTTTATGCTCAGCAATATGTAAATTGCACTTGCAAGGTGAATGACATTCCAGTGCAATATGAAGCTATTAATTCCAAAAGGAAAAAGGAAAGGGAGAGGGCTTGGTTTTATTTATACATGTGAATATGCGCTATAAGCTAAATTGGTTGACAGTACGGCAAACTGCCTTTCCCTTCCCCATTTTCAAGCAGAGTTCAGCATTAGCCATGTCCCACAAACCACACACAGAATTTACTGGATTGTGTTTGAACTCTTCAAGGCATGACTGCAAGGCTGCATCTATCAAACCAGAGCTGATCTCAATGGGAAGGATGAAAAATGGCTGTTGGTTTTTAAACGTTCCATAAAAACCTCCTCTGAGTTCTGTGCTTCAGGAAGCAGCTTTTCATTTGGTTTGTCTTCAGTGAGTTGCTTGCATAAACCTTGAAAAGACTTTTGAATTTATTATTTTTTTAATCATTAGCCATGGTTACAGGACACTGATGCTCTTTTCAAAGCAGTGAAAGAAACTGCACGACTAAAGCTGAACTTTATAGAAACTTAATTAGTCATTGGGGATATTATTTACTTCACAAGATAGAGAGAAAACAAAGGTCTGTCACCAGCCAACTCTGGCTGAACTCCACAGATGCGTCCATAGCTTCTAGGTTTGATTAGGGAGTCTCTTTTTTGAAAAAAAATTGCTTTCAAGGCTTTTTTGTGTGTGAAACTTGACAGGATAATAGAATTAGATTTGTTGAATTCCACTAAACTATAAAGTTACGTGTCATCAGGTTCACTTTTCAAATATTTTTCTGCAGTACAGCTCATTCATCTATCTCTGCTAATACATAAAAACCATGAAAACAAAAAGGGCAACTCAATCTGTTATTGAAGTGACAAACATTTAGCATGGCTCTGTTTGGTGACGGGCTACTGTTGGCAGAACACAAGTCAGCCTGTGTGGAGGTGGAACCTCTCTCTCTCTCTCTCTCTCTCTCTCTCTCTCTCTCTCTCTCTGTGTGTGTGTGTGTGTGTGTGTGTGTGTGTGTGTGTGTGTGTGTGTGTGCAATCCTAACCTGGAGTTAGGCCAGCAAAGTTTGGCCAGCACAAGGGCCACACCGTAAAGTATGTATGGACTACTCTCAGAGTCAGAATGACCAGCACACAGATGTGCGCCTTCCCCCCTGACACCGAGAATGGTCCAACGCACTTTACAGTGGCCCTTGTGCTGGCCAAACTTTGCTGACCTAACTGTGCCAACCTAACTCCAGGCTAGGATTGTGCCTTGAGTCAATCTGGATGTAAATATGATGGTAAGGTTCTTTTCAATCTGTTAAAAACACAACCTTTTTTTGCTTAAGGTGCGGGGGGGGGGCATGATCCCCTTTGCGGACCTCTCGCTGCTCAAAAAAGCTCTTTGCTGAGATTGCAACCCACTTCCTGCTTGCTATCACAAACCTGGAAGTAGGGTTGCAATCATAGCAAAGAGTTGTTTTAAGCCATGTGGAGGCCTGCAAAGGGGATTATGCGCCCCCTCCCCCACACCTCTAGATGGCAAGTGCTACCTCCAGGTAAACAACCTGTTTGTCCTGGCGGCAGTATGATCACTGAGATGCCATTGCTGTCGTCACTGATGAAGCCACTCCCCTTAAGGGAGAATGAATTGGTTCCGGTTTCCCTGGGGGTCGTGAGCCCCAGGTTAGGAACCACCAGTTTAGAAGAGCACTCAGATGAACCATCACCATACAGTCCCCTGGAACACAGAGGAGGGGCCAGGATGTGCATGCCAGTGAACAGACACATCCAGAATTGTGCTGCATAAATATCTGTTACATTAGCCCAGGATTTCTTTCTCAAGTTCTGATTAAAGACTCCCCAGGCCTCAGTGACAGGTCATTGCTACCAGCCACACCACATGGAGACTATTACTCTTACCTAAAGCATAAGGCGCTTTTTAGGGGAAAAGAGTCTCCTGTAATGCAGGTCTGTGACTTTCCCATCTCTCTGAGGCACCCAGCTACTGAGATAACAAAATATCTCACAGCTATCAGCTATCTTCCTTGATACTACTAAATCCGTGGGGTCTTGGAAGGGGAACATGAAATGTGGTGGGTGAAAAGAGGGATAAAACAGAATGTCTGGGACACCTTATGGTTTCTTGGAATGTGACAAATTACATCAGATCGATATCCTAGAAAGCTTGGTGTCAATTTGATTGTGGTTCCTCCCTAGCTATGTGGGTTTGATTCTGGAACACACACACACACACACACACACACACACACACACACACACACGCCCCCATGGATACCAAAATCTGTGGATGTTCAAGTCTGCAGAAGTTACGCTGACAAAATGGTGTACATTTGTGGAAATTGCATAAATAAGCGTATGTTACACACATTATTGAAAGCATCTGTATATTGCCTAAATCTACATAAATGGGCAGGCATATGATGAACAAGGTTACAGAAGGGTATGTGTGTGTGCTTTTAAATACATTTTTTTTAAAAAATTGAAAAATATTTTCAATCCGCGGTTGATTCAAGCCATGGATTTTGGCGCCTATGGAAAAGGTGGGCCCACTGTAATCTCTATCACAGAAGACATCCTGGCTTATTACCAACATTCTTTTTTCTTCTTCCTTACATTCTCCTTGTCCTAGTAGGAACAGATATAAATGGCTCTAAGCAGAACCCCATGACTGGCTGACAGAGCCCCCTCCTACCAATAACAGTCTTTTCTTCACACACAGCCCAGTGACCTACTTTCCAACTTGGGAGAGCGTCAAGTGTGCTCCTCAGTAGCAGTTGCTGTGGAAGGAAGTGAGAAAACTGGGTACCTGTCCAGAGGCCCTTACACATATCTAAAGGGGTGCTCTGGATTCTGACCCAGATCATTAATCCCCATGGCCAAGTTCAGACAGCACCCTCTGGGGCCACAATGCCATGAACCACAAGCACTAAATTCACAGGGCAAGGATTTAGCAGGCAATTTTAGGCCTCATCTGAGCATGAGTGAGAGGTACAAGGCAAAATGAGCTGGGTAAAAGTCATTTTTCATCAAGGGAGGCATGCTACTTTGGGTAGCTAAAACTAGCTGGAAGATGTAAAAAAAAATATACTGCACCAGATTAGCACACAACACAGAATCTCTCTCTCTCTCTCTCTCTCTCTCTCTCTCTCTCTCTCTCTCTCTCTCTCTCTCTCTCTCAATTTGTATGTTTTTAAAAAATTAAAGCCTCAAGAAACTATTGTCATTAGAAAGCTAGGTCATTAATCATCTCAGTGTGTTGTATAATTGAAAAAAACACTGAATCTGCAGAAACCATCTTCATTTTACTTCACATTTTTGCCTCTGGGTAACTCTTTCAATATTCTATTTATAGGATTGGAGTTAGTTAATTTGTATTGCACCGAATTTGAGGGGGAAAACTGTTCTTAACCCTTTGGGTTATACAGGAACCCATTTCAGCAAGCTAATGAGCTTGGGTGGCGCACTGAGATGAACATTAAATTACAGTAGCAGGGAGGCTGCTGTGATAACTACTTTTCTCACCCTCTTGGGTATCTATATTGTAACCTAAATGTGTCACTCGTTCATTCTTTTCATGCAAATTTATTATATGCTGTGGCACAAAAGAGGATTTAATACAAAATCCTTATAACACTACCTGAACCTAGTTGTTTTTCTTTCACTGCTGTTGTTGATCTTTCTTTTCACCTGATGAGTACTAGATTTAAAAAAACACAGAGCATCTAAGCATCTGCACTCTAGATCTCATCTTTTCACTCTAGGGTGTTTCATTAGGTTTCCTGCAAATAATACAATCAAACCTCTGGTGCTTTCATGCATCCATATATTTGTAACAGTGGCATTACAATGCAAGTATTGTAGTTTTAAGGCTGCATAAACAGCTATCTTTGTGTATGCTTTATTTCATGTAAAAGGGCAGTGGCATAGCTATAGTCGCATTCCTGGCCTATGTGGCACCCTAGGCCAGGTCCGGAGACTGCCTCTCCCAGACTGCCTTCCCTGCACTCACCTGGAACCTCTGGAGTCTTGCACAACATTCATGGGGCCTCTGAAAGCATTCTGAAGCTTTTGGAAGGCCTTTAAGCAGTACTTTTGGTTTTCATCAGAAAGGCCTTCCTGCAGATGTCGTGCACAATCTGCCTGGCCTTCAGGAGGGTCCCAGAGGATGGGCAGTAGTGTCTCTGAATGGCAGGCAGCAGCAGTGGCTTGCAAGAGCTTCCACCAGGGCACCTGGGACCACATGCCCCCCACAGACCCCCCATCAGATACACCTCGGCACAGGTAGCCCCAGTTAATACCCCTGCTAACTGGGCAAAAAGAGCATCTCTTCCAATGTTCCTCTTATATTTAGCCTAGGGAGAGCAACTGTCCCTATTCATTCTAGCACAGTGTCTTTCTGGTGTTTCTTCAGCATCTCTTGTTAGGGCCCCAATTCCAAAGACCCTATTCCTGGCGGAATGCATGTACCATCGGCTAAAAGTGTTGTGAACTTGGTGTAAAGCACATTCAGGACATGTTAACAGCATATTATGAATGAGCCTGGTGCTCATTCACCAGGCCAGACAGGCAGATCCGAATTGGGCTGCCTGTTGTGAGCCTTTTGGTAAAGGGAATAGTTTATAGTTATGTAAACTGCTTAGTGAACTTTTTTGGATATTATTATTATTATTATTATTATTATTATTATTATTATTATCATCATTATATGGGTGCATCCACTTAATGGATTTCCATGCGGTTCTGGCTGATTTTAAGCACACTAATACATTAAGTTCTTCCCCTGACTCTAAAAAAAATTGCATTTTCTTTTAAAACTTCGTTTCAATGAACTCCTTCCCATGCGAAAGGCTGCTTTACCATGTCACCAGTTAATGATTAAAGCAATGGCAGTTGAACCTGTCTAATCCTCTTCAGAATAACCTTCAGTAATTAGATTACTTTCTCAGATATCCTTGAACATTCAAAGAATTAACTGAAACCTGAATCAGGCCTGGAGTGCAAGTCAGGAATACGCCAATAACACCATCACCGCATCCTGGGACATAAGGGCATGTACCTGCCTCGGCAGTCACTGGAGTCCACCTTGCGGGGCCCCCACTGGAAATAAGATGTCCACCGACTGGAAAACTTATCAACTACATTGCCCATGATGCCATTATCCTTGAATTCCACATAAGCATATCAGAGGTGGGTGGGTTGAGGTCATTGCAGTCAGGCTACAGAGAGAATTCACTTGGTGGAAGAGGGTTGGCTCCCCCATCTCATCTCCCCTTATTTACTTATTTTTGCTTTACTTATTTTATTTAATTATTGATAACCCACATATCTAGGGGAAATGGCAGAATTTCAGTGCTTGCCATGTGCAATTTCAGTCATTGCTGTATTCTCAGGAAAGCATTTGCTGCTTTATGATGTCACTTCTGGCCAGAACATCACTTCCTGGTTAATGACATCATTTCCAGTTGGTCCAGGAGAGATTGTCATTCTAAAAAGTGGATCATAGTACTGAAAGGTTTGAGAACCACTGGCATATACCATAGCCATCCTGGCAATGGCATCTGAAGCTTTTCCTGATATCAAATTCCCCTTTGGGAATTTGCATAAAGTAGCAGGTGAGAGTTCAACAGGGTTAGTTATAAAGAGCACCATGTCAGCAGCTGAGGAAAATGAAATCTATTGCAGATCAAGCCAAACTCTGATGTCTAATGCAATCCTAATGCAAAGTGAATCCAGATGTTTGGTGAAATGCTGAAATCAACCATTGGGCATCCACCCACATTATGAGTTTACCCCATCAGTAATGCGAAGCAGGTGCAGAACATTTAAACTTGTCTCCTATCTTTCACTTCACTACACATCAGACATTACAGAACCAGGATGAATCTGTACAGAAGACTGACATCCCAGGCCAGAGCTGCCCAACTGCCTGGGAGAGCAGCAGTAGCCAGGCTGCTACTGTATCCCACGACAGCCAGGCAGCTGCGGGAGGCTCCTTTCTGCAGGGAAAGGAGACATTCACCGGGAGAGAGGACATTCTGCAGAAAGGATGCATAGTGGGCAAGCGGTCTATCTGCTTCTCTGCCGGCTATTTAGCAAGGGCCTTCATGTAAGGCTGCACGCCCATACACGGAGGTTGGGAACTGGTGGCAAGAGTTGCCGCCAACCCCGCCTCCTGCCCACCCCCCTCCCTGGAACACCCTCCTGCCCCATCCAGAAAGGCTGCATCACCAGCGAGTGGCAAACTCACCACTTGTCAGCAAGAGGTGCTCCCTTTGGGGTGCACGTGGTTGGCGTTGCCATGGCATTGCCCCAGCACCAGCAGTAATGCCTTCCACCGGTGTTGGCGGTGCTTTACAGTGCCTTGCGCAACACCAGCGCAAGCAATACTCTCGTATGGCTTGCACTGGAGGGCTGTCGATTGGGCCCTAAAGCAGGAATTGAGTGACTTCCTGGAAGAGTTACAAGGGTTGTTTTGTTTCTGTGATGCCTTCAACTAAGTTCTAGGATCTGTCCCAACAGTAGTATAGCTAAAAAGTCTGAAACACTTCTTAAAACTTCCCAGGTGAAGGGAAGAATTCTTCCTTCCTTAAGTTATTGCTTATGATCTGTGTTCTTACCTTTGAGACCAGACAGCATAAGCTCGTGCATTCAGGGCATATTCCAACTCAAAGCGGCTACGTAAAGCAGCAACATGGCTTCGGCCAGGACATCCTCGAGCAACCAGGCAATCCGAAGAGGAGGAAGGAGAAAGAGATCCACTGCTGTTGCTAGAGGCTGGAGACATCAGCTGAATTTAACAAAGAGGACACAGTCAAAATCTGCTTACAATGATAACTGCAAAGCCTCTTCAGAAATGCTGACTCGACATTTGTGCTACACCACAAGTACCTTCATTGCCATTCTCTGCTATTGTTATTGCTTTAACTTGCTAGATTTCTTTTCATACAGAATTGGTTGCCATGGAAGGGGAGTCATTGTAACGCAACAAGATTTAGCCAGATGTTTTATCCAGGAGAGTGGAGAGGAACACACTAAGGAGTTTGTTGGCATGAAGAAGGCGAAGTAAGGTTGTACACTCCCATTCCATCTCTACCAAGGGCAGTCTAACTGATTGTATAACAGCTGAGGAGGACTCCATTATCACTGCCTCTGAATCAGAGAGAGTGATGACTATCTTCTCATTGAGTTTGATAGAGCCGATTTAATTGGTTGTATAAGGGTGTCACTTTCTTTTCAGATGCCATCCATCCTATGCCAACACCAACAAAAGGAATATTTTGGGCTTGGGAATAGTGGACAACCAGGAAAGTTTATACCCTGCTATCTTGCCTCCAAAGAGCCCCCCCCCAAGAATGCTCACCAGAGCAGCCCATCCATTAGCAAGGTTATTCTTGCTAATGGTGGCAGACTTGGTGGGACTTTTGCCCTGGGTCTGCCACTGCCTCCACTCCTGCTGCGAGGGAACCGCATTGATCCTCTTTCTGCTCATTAAAAGCAAGCAGAAAGTGGATCACCTGCCTCCTTACCTTGGTTTCTTCACAGACTTCCATTCTGATTTACAGGTATCAGAACAACAAACTCCTTCAATTAATGTGGTCCCTTTAAATCAAACATGGAAATCATGCACTTCTGCAACCAGGGGAGCCAACTTGAGTTCAAATTTGGGGGTGCCCGTAGCCACGCTCTGACATAGCCATGCCCCCTGATGAAGCCACGCTGACGTAGCCATGCCCCAGACACAGCCGTGCTAACGTAGCCATGGCCCCTGATGTAGCCATGCCCACACAGTGGTAAAATGGCACCTTCAAATCTCTCGCTCATCTTCCGTCGCTCCCGCCATCTCTCGCTCACCCTCCATCACTCCTGCCATCTCTCCCTCACCCTCTGTCTCTCCCACCATCTCTCACTTACCCTGTCAATCACTAGTATTTATACACCGCTTTTCAACACAAGTTCACAAAGCGGTTTACAGGCAAATAGTTATAATAAAGTTAAATGGTTCCCTGTCCCAAAGGGCTCACAATCTAAAAAAAGGCAGAACACCACCAGCAACAGCCACTAGAAAAGACACTGTGCAGGGGTGAAGAGGGACAATTGCTCTCCCCCTGCTAAATATAAGAGGAACACAACTTGAAAAAGTGCCTCTTGCCCAGTTAGCGGGGTAATAGCTTGTGATGGACTGCAACTGATCTTGGTAGGCTGGAAGGGCAGGCAGAGACTTGTTGCTACTTGATAGCAAGGCAGGTTGTTGAATTCAATGAGGTGCTGCTTTACATGGCACTTCAGGTGCCTGAAAAATGTAGTGCTTTGTCCCCCCTCTAGGAATGCCACTGGGATATAGTACCCATCCTTTTGGCCTGGCTGCATTGCCACTGGGAAGTTAGATGGGATTGTGCTCTTCCTCACACATTCCTCTTTCACCTATTTGAGGGCTGAACTCTTGCAAAATGGATCCTGGGATTTAGCCCCGGCAAATTCTAGCTAGCTTTGAGCCCCGGGATTTCATCTCACAAGGGTTGAAGAGACACTAGATCAAATATATTCTAAAACAAAAGGCCAAATGGGTTGAACTTTCAGACTATGGCAAATAAATACCTGGCTGCTTTTGGCTTCTGGCCAGGGGAAGATAACTGATAAAACAAGAGACGTGTTTGATTTCAGAAACCAGTTTCTGGAATTACACTTCTCTGCATGTGTGCTGAAAAAGTTCTCCCTCTCTTCAAAGTATATCACCACTCTTGAGCTGCAGGGTCAGAGCTGTGACTCCCATCATCTATTTCATTTGTCAAGCTCCAACTGTAGCAGGTTACTTTATGTGTAGGTGGAAGTGCTTTTAAGAAACCTTTTCAGTGTGTGTGTGTGTTGTTTTGGGCTTAAGCGAAGCAGTATATCACAAGTAACGCGGCTGTCTTGCCAGAGACCCAGCTAGCTATGGTGCTACATCTGCAGCAGGGCATATAAGATTAAATGTGGGGCATGAGCTTATGGAAGTCGCAGGAAGAGAAGTAAATTTTAGCTAGCTAAAACCGTTTACATCTGTTGGCAAAGCAACCCAAGAGGAAAATTTAAAGATACAAATGCTTGTGAAAGAAGGTCAACTCATTTGACACATATGCCTTCTTAAACCTCTAAGGGTGCCATCCTAACCTGGAGTTAGGCTGGCACAGTTAGGCCAGCAAAGTTTGGCCGGCACAAGGGACACCGTAAAGTATGTTTGGACCACTCTCAGAGTCAGAGAGGCCAGCGTACAGACATGCACCACAGAGGCGGATCTACAGGGAGGGCAAAGCTCTAAGTGTTGCAAGAAGCCTTACCCTGTCATGTAAATCCCTCCTCTCCCTTGCTGCTATAGCCAGTAAGCAATGCCAAGATGTGAGGATTTTCCCTGTGAGGATTGGCTAAAACGGTGCAGGAGAGGAGTGATTTCCACTGCAAGGTAAGGCTTCTTGCAAAACTTAGAGCTTTGCCCTCCCTTAGATCTGCCTCGGATGCACCATCCTCTCTGATTCCGAGAGTGGTCCAAATGTACTTTACAGTGGACCTTGTCCTGGCCAAACTTTGCTGGCCTAACTGTGCCAGCCTAACTCCAGGTTAGGATGGCACCCGGAATCACAAAACAGGTAATGACAGAAAAAAAAACCCTACACATCCTACTGTCAAACCAGATGTTACTGTCTTGCTGTTTGCTGTCCCATGCCCACTCTGATCATGACCATGCACCTGGAATATGCACCACACCTGGAATAGTTCAGTTCTATTGGGTGGAGCTCTTGATCTAATTCTGGGGCATGAAGGCATCTTAATAAGACAAGCTGCTAGTTCAGCGATTTTCTACTAATGTGCCAGGGCACATTTGCATGTTGCGAATGGTCCGCAGGTGTGTCACGCGAGTTTGGAGGAGGGTCACTTATAAGTAGGCCTTTAGCGGATGTGAGCCCAACTCCAATTGTATTTTGTTAATAGTAAAAAATCTGACGATTTCAGCACCTTGCCAGGGTGCCGTGACATGAAAACAGGTTGAAAACAGGTTGAAAACTGCTGTGCTATTTGACAGAGTTCCTGTAAATTTCTTAAAATTTTTAAAGTATTTGCAAGTTTATCTGTCTCTAACGGGCAGCACAATCCTACGGACTGCGTAGCGTCGGTGCAATGAGGTGAGGCTGATGCTGCGTGCTTAGCGCTGATGCGGGGGCACCAATCGGCACCCCCGTGTTGGCGCTAAGGCAACAGGACCAGTGCTGCAGGCAGTGCAGGTCCTGTTGCACCCACGCAGCGCCTCCCTCATGTCGGCCAAAGCCGGCCAGCGCGAGGGAGGCACCATGATGGGGCGGCTCGGGGATTGGCGGGAGGACTGCGGGAGGTTGGCGGGACGTAGGCGGGACATGGGTGAGTCCAGGATTTGGCCATACAGCCGAATCCTAGACCCGTTTGGGAGGCCGTGTGGCCCTGATTTGGGCTGCGCAGTCTCCTCGGATCTGTGACTGCTGTTTAGCAGGCGCAGATCCGAGGAGCCCATAGGGGAAGCTAGAGCCATTCCAGCACAGTACAGGATTGCACCCTCAGGCTTAGAACCCTGAGTGGAGCTTGGGACCCTGAGTGAGTTCCCCACCCTGGAATCCAGGCCTTCTGGATGTAGCCTCAATGCTCTCCTCATGGTCATGGGCTTGCAGCGTAGGCCAGGGGTTAAATGCTCCTCTTCCCCACACGCACACTTGGACCTTGGAGCTGCTGTTGGGTTACTTCATCCTGCATCATCCAGGGAATGTGAGAAGCCCCAGGCATAAAAGGAGAAGTTGCTATAACATGGTCTCATTTCACATTGTCTGTGACATGACCACAGCAGTGCGGGAAGTAGTAGTGCTGCAGCGACTCCCAGGCCAGTGGAGTAATGTCAGAACCCATCTTTAGAAATTGGGCATTGGCGGTTGCTCTACCAGTACAGGCATGCCCTGGTATCTGCTGGGGTTCTGTTCTGGACTCTACTGTGGATACCTGAAACTGGGGAACATCAGTGATTTTGCTGAAACAAGGTGAAAAAAAGAGATTTGTTTAATGTTCCCTTCTCTTTTTAATAGGAGTCCCAATGTCCATGGTATCCGTGGATAACTGAAACCGTGGATACCAAATTCCCACTTTTCACCCACCCCCACGCAACCACCTTCCAGTGGAAATACAGGTGGAGCATCCCTAATCCGAAAATCCAAAATGCTCCAAAGTGGATGGTTAAGATAGTGACGCTTTTGCTTTCTGATGGTTCACTGTACACAAACCTTGTTTCAAGTACAAAAAATATTTGAAAATAACGGTATAAAATTTTCTTCAGTGTGTGAGGTGGGTATGAATTATAAATGAATTCTGTATTTAGACTTGGGTACGAATTCCCAATATATCTCATCATGTATATGCATCCATATACATGTACAGTACATGCAAATATTCCAAAATTTGAAAAAAAAATCCAAAATACTTCTGGTGCCAAGCATTTCAGATAAAGGTTACGCAATCTGTACTACTTTGCTGGTGCACACTGATGAGTAAAAGTACACCTAATTAAATGAATTCAGGGATTCTAATATTTAGGTTTGTTTCCATTGTGTTCTTTAAGATACACTATACACAGCCATGTCTTAAAACTAAAGTGTGAGATTGAAAGCTGTTTGTATGAGCCCTACTAAGTGGTTAAGTCTGCCTTGTTAATGGCAATTAACTTTTGTTAATCACATTATGTTAATTAAGCTCATTTAGGCAAGGAACTACTGTGATCTGGGGGGGTTCAGCTCTTGCAAAACTATCGTTGCACATTCTAATTGCCTATAACACTGTAACCTCAATGCAGACATATACCCTTTGCTCTTTTTCAAATTATAAGGGTTAGGAGAAAGAAAACTCATTCTGTAGAATGAGCGATATGGCTGGTTGCTCTTATTTTAGATGGGAAGGCTCTGCTTAGGAAGCATGTGTGTTCAATGCTATGGTTTCAGCTACCTGTTTTTCTGTGTCATTTGTTGTTTTGCCAATATTGGAGAGAGATGGAGCGGTGTGTTTCTTCAGATGGATGTCTGATATGACTGTGATACTGTTGCGTATGAGGTGCACATGCCCCAGTTCACAGTGGGAGCCCTTTAAGCATATCAAGCTGCTGTACTGTGAGTCGATCACTGAGCCATCCAGCCTAGCACTGTTCACTCTGATTGGCAGTGGCACCCTCTAGCCTGAGACAGATGTCCTACTCAGGCTCCTCTTTTCACTGGAGATGCCATAAGTCAAACCTGGGACTTCCTGCATGCAAAGCAAAACTATTTCCAATCGAACTGTGACCCCCCTCCAATTGTTGTACAGTGGATCAGTTATTGGCTTTGGACTGGAGATATTTCAGTTCAGCTACTGGGTGTGGAGATGTGGTAGGGTTTTTCTGGTTTTTTTTAATGCTATGGTAGGTAGTATGAGAGAGATTTTGTTGTCTGAGTACGCATTTTGTGCACTCATTTCCATTATAGTGCTTTATGAACAGTTATGCTTGAGGGAAAGAAGCAATTGGCAGCACCCAATTTGGGTGGGTGGGTGAGTACACTTTGCTGGAGCTTGGAGATCGAAGGGCCCCCAATCTAGCCTGCGACACTACTACTGACCAGAACAATGTAAGACTAGATTGCAGATCATCTCAAGATATCTTGTGGAAATGTATTTCACTGTTTCTATCCTACAGGCAGCAGTGTTATGTGGCCGGAACGCTGGGCAGGACATCCGGGTGATCGACAGCCCGCCCGTTGCGTTCCCCAGCGTTACGCTGTTTGCGTAACCAATTACGCCGCTTGCATACGGTACGTAAATGGCGTAACGCTGGGGAATGCAACGGGCGGGCTGTCGATCACCCGGATGTCCCGCCCAGCGTTCCAGCCGCATAACACCGCTGCCTACAGGTCTTGTGAGGTTTGCTGGACACGATCAGAGGCCATGTTAGAAAAAGCAAATCATAAGTTGCTGGCCCAGGCCTTTCCCTAGGCCAGGAAAATGATGCTTGGGCAGCAGTTAAACTAGGAATTGTAGTCAGCAAGACAGAAAGACCTGTGCTCCCCTACAAAAAATGCTCTCTCAAAAACTAGTAGCCCCGAAGTTCTTCGCACATAGGCAAAAGGGAGGGATGGTGGGACAGCTGGAGAAGGACAAAGAACTATAATAGTAGAGGAATTGATCCCAGGGGATAGGACCTGATGCTGCTGGCAGGTTTTACAGGCCCAAATATATATATGAGTTAGTCGGTGGTCTGTCAGCCGTTCTGGGGATTAATGAGGACCTCTGATCTCAGATTCCATGATATTTGCTGCACTTCCTTCATATCTAATAGTTAAGGTTACAGTGGGATAATTCAGCACTAAAAACTGGGTAGAACATCCAATTTTCAGTTAATTGGCCAGTCTTCACAATTTTGAGAACTATGCATTTATATTCCTTAACTTCAGGAGGTTATTTTGTTACCTCAATGTTGCACAGGCATTCTTCTAATTTAGAGACCACTTCAGAAAATTCAGGTCTTCCCTAAAAATGCAAAAAACACAAGGATAATTAAAAATAAGTATGCTTGGTTGCTGTTCAGGGAAAAAAAGGTTATTACTTACTTTAGATGGTTCACATATTTTCAATGTCTAAAACATACTAAAAATTATAGTTGGCATCCACATGATAGGGTGAGCTTTGTTGTATATTTTCTTATTACAGTACTTCATTCTCCAGCTCTTCCTCCCAATGGTGTTTCTATGGGGGGGGGCAAAATGCTAAGTCTTGCAGGAGTCTGAGCTCCTGTGTCATGCGGCCCCTGCCCCTAGCCTTCAGATCTATTTGCGGCTTGGAGAGCAAAGCCTTGGAGCCATCTCTATGAGCCATGAATGGCCCTGACGGAGAGGGGGAGGAGCTGCATTAGGAGCTCAGGCTCCTGCAAAACATAGCATTTTGTCCCCCCGTAGGAATGCCACTGCTTCCTCCTATCTCATCAGACTCTGAAAAAAACACACCTAAGAACCTTCTCAGAACGAAACTATGATTTGAAATGGCAGAGAATGAATCTCTCAAAGAAACCACAAGTGAGCTAACTAGCCCTCACCTTCCGGAGGCTCAGCCCTGAGGTGGCTTGTCAAATCCTGCCGTTCTTACTCAATGATGTGCCAGCCTCAACTCCTCCCTCTCATCACTCCCTAGCTCATCACTCTCCTCCCCTCCGCATTTCCTCTTCCTTTCTGTCCTTCTCTTCCCTTTTCCAATCCCGGGAGAGAAGAAGTTGTAGAGGAGGCTCACAGGCAGAGATGGAGTCACCCTGAGGAAACCACTTCAGTTGAGGAAACCTCAAGAATGGGCCAGCCTTGCTCACCTTCTTAGAACAATTCAAGGTGTACACAGCATGCCTATAAGAAGAGTTTGTCAAGTCCAATCATGGAATAATGGAAGAGTTCATTGTTAATACAGTAGCATAATATGCAAAAAACGTGACTGTATAAGGACAATTGATTTTTGTCACATTACAGACTATCATTTTACAACTTAACATTGCAATGAGGCTGTGCTTACCAATTGTGAATTACCACCACTTGTGTCCAGTGGCAGTCCTACCATTATTGTGCGTGTGTGTGGGGGGGGGCGGGGGAACACCCTGGGCGTCACACTGGGGGTGCAGCACCTGCTGCCTCTGTTGCTGCCACCAACTGCCCTCTGAGGCCCTCTCAAGGCCTGAGTAGGCCATGCGCGATGCCCCGCTGGCATCAAACTGCTTTTAATATTTCCAGTTTTCACTGGAAAATGTTCTAAAGACATCAGTATTCTGGGGCGTGACTGTAGGTTGCATGAAGTTCTGGAGCTTAAGGTGAGCGGGGGAGGCAGTTTTGTGGAGGCAGTAGTCTGCAGTCCTGGCGGCAAATGGGCCAGGTCCGCAACAGTGTTTGTCTTTTACACAAGACTAAAGGCCCAATCTTTGCCTCAAAATATGCTAGCGTATCCCTATACACGGCAGTGCAATGACAGCCCTGCCAGCAGAGAAGTCTACCAGCTGACAGGCATGTGACTGACATCGGTGCAATGCCTGTGCTGATGTAGCTTGGATTTCGCTCAGACACCGGCACAACTCTGCTGGCAGGGAGGCCAAAACAGGGAGGAGACTGGGGAAGAGTCAACATATAACATATCCTAACCCCCTTTCAGACAGTGGACATGTTCCCAATGCTGGAAATATGCTACACCAACAACACCTGATGTAGGTAGCAGTAATCCCATGAGGCATAATGGGGAACAGATTGCACAAAATCACACTTCCTGCCACCCCATGCCACACCCACTTTCCTACAATGGAGCAGAGGATACAGACCACATTTGGCAACCAATCACAGAACACAAATGTCAGTACTAAAGGCCCTGTCAGGTGGGATAGGAGTGGTTATCATCATCAGCAGTTCTGCTGCTATCCTGTCCTACTTCCTGGCCTCTATTCACCTCTTTGGGTTCACTCAGAGTTGCACCAGCCAAAGAGCTGCTATTGGTCCAAGCAGACATATTGGGGAAGTGGAGGAAGCAGTACAAAGGCCATTGATACAACTGTATCAGTGGGGAGGGAGGGGAGGTGATTAGTTATAATTAGGTTGTGTTCGTGTTCTCCTTGGTGCATCTCCCCAAGGTTGAGGTGGTGCATGTGCATACCCTGAAGAAGCCTCTGTGATGCCTTCCAAGATGCTGCAGTATCGGAATATAATGCTATGAATTCAGGTGAGAAGTCCCCTATACCTGAATAAATAGGTTTTTTTCCATGATACACATTTCTACTCTGCCTCAGTTTATATTTCAAGATACTTGATCTGGATACTGAATGTTTTCAGCTCCTCAAGCTTTTTTTTTTTTTTTTTTAAATAAAAAAAACCCATAAGGATTCATTTTTGGCTTGCAAATGTGGCTTACTTCATTGCTCAATAAATGGATAGAGCCTAATAGTTAGCTGACATGAGTGTGCTTCAAAGTCATTGTTAATTAAAAGCCTTTGGAAGTAGAAACTTTGTTGTTGCCTTTCCCAAATCTAACCCTGCCTTTTCACATCTGTAGTGTTTTTTCATGTATTATTTTAAAAAAGAAACAAAATTTATGTTTCCACTCAAGATTTGTCTTTTTTAAAAAAAGTATAATTCTTTTAAAAGCTAAATGGATTACCGTTTAATGTACTTCATTGCTGATTGCAGTTAAGTCGTCATAATAAAAATGCCAATGCCAATTTAGAGATACACATGTTCTTTCTTTCTTTCCCCCCCTTTTAGGTGCATTGCTCATTCTGCTTGCTATGATGATTCAGTTAATAGCATCATGCCCCTCTTCATGTGTGGTGTGCTCCGAAGACATTACTCTGTGTCAAGGATTAACATATATACTAGGTAACCAAGTAAGACACTTTAAGAGAACTGATATTTATTCTATACTGTAAGCTCACCCAGCACAGCTGTAATTGTATCGACTGCTTCTTGTGCCTGCTGCTGAGAGGTAAACTTTCAGAAAGCTACCCTTTCACATTTTGACTGAAGAGTGATAGCATTGTTTCATTTCTCTTTGCCTAGAGGCCTTATCCAAACTATTCCGAGGCCTTCAGAGGTAATTGAAAACCTTTGTTACCAAGAACAGAGTCATTTCACTCAGCCAAACGCTTTAAGAAAAACAAAATAGATCATTTTAATAAGTTTTGTCCACATTTTGTGCAAAGTTCAAGCTGTCCACTGCCTGAATGAGCTATCAATTGCCTTATAACCCTGCCAAGGAATCTTTCAGCATTAGCAAGCGATGTACCAATAATACAGATTAGTATCATAAAATGCATTATAATTCTGAAAGAATGTGCTTTTTCCCCTTCTTGCTGCCGAATGAGCTGTGGAAATGCTAACAAGATACAGTAGCTGTGCTCATCACGTATTGCCTGCTTAAGTCAACAATTTAATAAGACACCTGATTAACAAATTTAAAGTAGAGTGTAACTTACACACTGATCCTTAGAAAAATAAAATTTGCTTACTGCAGCCAGCAGAAAAATTCTAGCCTAACAGTTGCTAAAATAATGGATAATGACCCATACAATGAATAATGCTTTCCATTGACTGGTTTGCCATGCAATTCCCATTCTGCATACTGAAAAAAACAAGAGGAATAATTAGAGATTTAATCCAAATCTGATGCTGAATGTAAACTCAATAACTTCTGGAAATCTTTGATCTTCTATATGCTCTTGTTCTTAGAGTGCAATCCTAATCTGGAGTTAGGCCAGCAAAGTTTCTCTGGCACAAGGGCCACTGTAAAGTGTGTCCACTCTCAGGGACCACTCTGTAAAGGGACCACTCTCAGAGTCAGAAAGGGTGGTGCATGTCTCTGAGTGTAGTCAGTGTAACGTCTCTGAGTGTAACACTTTACGGTGTCCCTTGGGCTGGTCAAACTTTGCTGGCTTAACTGTGCCGGCTTAACTCCGGTGAGGATTGTGTCCTTATTGAAGTTGCCAATGAAGGTGTCTTTTCTCAGAAACATCTTGAAGTACAGCCTCTACTTTAAGCATATGGATAAATGCCAGCAGTAGGATCTAAACCAGTGTTTCTCAACGTTTGTCCCTCACCGTACCACTTTGCATGGTCAACTTATTGGAAGTATCACTGGAAGTAGCTGGTAATGATGTTATCACCAGTTACTTCTGGATTGGGAGGCCAGATGCAATGTGACAAACACTGCTAAGCTGCTCAGGGCATACGGGAGGGCTTTTTCAAGTGAATGAAAAGCACATGCTGGAGCTCTGCCTGCCAAGCTGAGCATCCTACTGCTGCTTGTCGCATTGTATTGCTGGTTTTGCTGCCAGTTGGTGCGGGTCTGGGGTCCTGTGTGTACCATTGGGCACCACGACAAGCAGTGGTGGAATCTACCTGTGCTAACAACCAGAACGCAGGAAGTAGCTACCGGGACGCACTGCAGTGGGCGGAGCCAGCCCTTCACGGAACAACAAGTAACACTGATGGTACAAGTGAGAAATGCTGATCTAAATGGATGATTCAAGACCGTGTTCCACTTTGAAAACCAAATCTATGAAGTAAGCAGATCAGTCCTTTGCATTGGATTATTGAAATCTTCAGGAAGCTCTTTTTT
>JAJKFI010000028.1:13725282-13746514 GCA_029204185.1 Lerista edwardsae | reverse complement strand
TGTGTGTGTGTGTGTGTGTCTGTGTGGTACAGATTCCAATTCCTGTTCAGAAGTTTTGGATGTCTTGGGGAAAAGATCAACAGAATTTAGGGGATCCATGAAAACATTAACTTGCACTAATAAACCATAGAAGCCCAGGTGATTCCTGGCTCTGCATCATCCTCAGACTAATTCCCCAAATGAATGGGGTACCATTCAGCATGAAATGAACATGGTGAACATGGTGATAATTACTCTGGTTTTTCCGTCTATTCCTCCTTCTCCAGATCCAATTCCTTCGCAATGTCACTGCAAAACCAATTCTCCTTGGCCCTAAATCCCACATTATCCGGGTAAGGCATAAAAGTGCCAATTGTAAGGGTTGCTTAGGTCACATGCTTATTTCCCAACCAGCGCTATGTGTCCTTTGGAGCTCCTGACTCTGCAGTAGGAAGTATCAACAAAATTAAGGGGATCCATGTAATCATGAACTTGTACTAATGAACTGTAGAAGCCAACCAATAGGGAAATGGTTTTGTAGCAGCAACCACAAAGGCAACATGTAAAATTGGATTTGTAGACAAACATGGCTCCCACTCTATCATGCTTCCCTCCTGTTCCTGGACTAATTATATTTCATGAACTTTAGTAGTACCTACTCAGAAAGAAGTATATTTATAGCTGGACCTTGGACAGCTCATTTCATTGGCACTTCATGAAAGATAGGAATCTAAATGCTATTTACTGCCTATGAAAATATAATCCCTAGGGTCCAGTTTGCCTGGCTTCACCTCTATTGTTGGCAATGATTTAAGGCTGAGGTTGGGGGAAGAGAATGAAAGTCAAACAGCAACATATTTTAACTTGCCCATGGTAGTGTGTCAGTCTGAAGCTCAGTGAAATACAATCACATTGTAGACCACTCTTTGTCATCTAGTCAAGAGTCACAGACAGGGCCATTAAGAATTACTGTATGATACAGCAAAGAAAATAAGAAATAAAAAAAAGAGTATCTGAAAAATGACCACACTGTAAATTACGCTTGCCTTAATGTTTGGATAACACAAATGGAACCATGGTTCAGCATAGCTGTACACATTTACAAAGTACAGACCGACTGGTAGGCTGAAAGTGGGCAAATTTCAGCATACGTGCTGATTCTTCCAGAAAGAAGAAAGTGGGAACCACAATTATCTCTTTGACCACCAATGCAACACAATTATCCTTTTGACCATCAATGTTGCAGCACAAGGCAACATTATCATGGTGTTCTGAAAGATCTGTCTCTCAGGTCTCAAACCTGGGACCCTATAGGTGCTTTTCATGCCACAAGGCCACCACCAGACTGAGAAAGCTCTGGTTCATTCCGGACTGCATCTCAGCATCCTGCTTCCATTACGGCCAGAGCAGGTGCTACTCTTTTTCTACCCAGGAGGCCTAAGACACCAACAGGGGCCTGGCTGGTTGAATATGAATGATGTTCTTCATCTGGCGCAACAATAGCTCACCAGTGCTTGGCCTCAGGCTGACCTGGACGATACTTTCTGCCTCTAGTCCTTCCGATTATCATCTACTGATCCAGGGCTTTATTCCATCCTGCCTTGACTGCATCTTCTGCTCTCTTGTTATTTTATTTTTAGATGAGAACCCTCTGTACAACATGTGGCTTCACCTGCTGTTCTAGAAATTTAAAGGAATTGAGAATGGTTTGTTAGGCATATGTATGAGGACTGAAAAAGCACCTAACAAAACAACATACGTGTTGTTTCCATGTAAGCAGTACAAGACTTATTCAGAATTTTATAACACTCAGAGTGCAATCCTAAACTGGAGTTAGGCCGGCATAAACGAAACCAGCAAAGTTTGGCAGGCACAAGGGCCACTGTAAAGCATGTTTGGACTACTCTCAGAGTCAGGGAGGATGGCTCACGTCTGTGTGCTGGCCTATCTGATTCCGAGAGTGGTCCAAACATACTTTACCGTGTCCCTTATGCTGGCCAAACTTTGCTGGTTTAGTTTATGCCAGCCTAATTCAGTTTAGGATTGCGCCCTCACAGTTAGTAAGTTCTCACAAAACAGAAATCCTCTGATCTTCAAAAAACCATAAAAGGAGCCAGACTCAGACCTTCTGATAAATATTTAGGGTTTATTTAAAAAAACAACACACAACTGTGACTACTTTCTTTGTGATTGTTTCTGTGTGATTGTTTCTTTCCTTCTAATTAGTCCAACACAGTGCAGCCCTAAAGCTTAGTTCAGTCTAGCAGGAGTTTAACACCATGCCTAAAGTAATCAGTGACTGGGCATCACCTAAAAAACCCAAGCTCTAAGAAAAAACCAACCTTTTTTCAATACTGATTTGTACATTTGGGACTTGGAACTGTTTGTTTTTATTTTTTTATTTATTTCAGGGACAGCCACTTTAGTAGGAGATTGGCAGCCCCAATCCTAAAATGGCCTGATGCTCAGAGGAAAACTGGTATCAAAATGGCCGACGCTTAACCCTATGAGCCCAAGGCAGCTGCTGAAGCCTCCCTATGTTAGATGTATGTAACATCTAACAGGGCAAGGGAGTGTTTGCTCTCTTACTCCAGGTAAGGCTCCAGCAGCCCCAATGGGTCTGAGCAGACTATTGAGCAGGTACAGAACCAAGGAGGCCAGTGGGCTCGAGAGGGGCAACTAGATGCAGCAGCAGAATTTTCTGCTATCTCTGCCCCCTCCTGGGCCTCATTATCCCCTTGAGCTGCCCTCTGTCCTCCCAGGATTGTGAAGTTTGCAGTTTGCTGTCCAAATTTCTTTGGGAATGGCTGGATCCATATCTACATGCTTCTCTCTCTCGCTCTCTCTCTCTCTCTCTCTCTCTCTCTCTCTCTCTCTCTCTCTCACTCAAAGGCTGCTTCAAAGCAGCTGTAAAGCATTGTGAGGATGCAACTAAAATTTCCAGCTAATCCTTGGTTTGGAGTATGTGACAACCCCTTTCTATTAGACTAGAGTAGGAGGGCAAATACATAGAGGGATCACATGATCCCCCACAGATGTGGAGGGGATGGAAATGATGGTCAGGAGGTGTGATCTGTAGGTTTAACTGTTGCCTTGACTGAAGAAGCTAAGTGGGAGTAACCCTGGCTGTGATTTGGAAGAGAGATGATACTGCTAATAAGCTGTTGTGGGAAATCAGAGCCATGAGGAGTCGCTGTTGGCTGTGGGGCTCTGAGAGGGCAGAGTCAACTGCGATAACCTGCCCTGAGGCTGAGGAGTGTGGACGTTAACTGCCAAGAACCAATAACACTGGGCTGATGTGTGGCTTCTCCTGCTGGAAGTTCAGAAGGCATGAGTCAGCAAAAGAATTATGACCACACAGGGAAGGAGCATGTGGAAATGAATAAGGCTGCACTCCTATCCACACTTCCCTGAGAGTAAGCCCCATTGAGTATAAGGTCCGTTGGCGTTCTGGCAAGCTAACGGGGTTTGCCCCGCACCGTCATGCACGCTAGGCTGAAGCTGCTCCCCCCATTGGGCAGTTTGAGCTGGGGAAGCGGGCTGTGGGCTCGTGCAGGCTTTTCCCGCCCACGAGAGCTCGGTGCGGCTTGGTGCAGCGACCCCTCCCTCCCTCCCTCCCTCCCTTAAGCTAGTCTGAGATTAACTGGTTGCTCTTCGAGGACCGGGTAGGAATTTTGGGCTGTTGTCCTGATTGGCAGTGGCTGACAGTTTTTTCCCCTACCCCAGACTGGCACTGCGAGGTTGGGATTTAGGTATTTAATGTCAATTGTGTATCATCATTGTTAGGTTTATAAAAATGGTCACTTGGCATGAAGAGTGCCGGGTAGGGGTAGGTAGGACATCCAGGTGTACATCGAAGGTGGCAAAGTTAAGGTGCAAGCCAGGACCGCTTGGATGATGCCTAACCAGCTCGATGAGGCTGTGCTGGCAAACACCTTGACTGGACTCGCAAGCCCCACAGGGTTTGCCCTTGGGGGGCTGTGTGGTTCGGCTACCTTAACCCGTAAAGGGTGACAATGAAAGGCTAAAATTACAATGCGTGCACTAATTATGGCCTGGAGTCAGATGTTTTCCTCCAGAAAGATTGGGGCCGTTTCCCCGCTTAGATACCCCGCATGAGGAGGGTGGGGCTTAAGAATGCTTCATCCCACCCTGCCCTGTTGCATAACGCTGTTAATTCATTGATTTAATAAAGTGGCCCATTATTAATCCAAAAATGCTGAAGTCTTGTGTGTTTATTGGCAGGTACAAGGGTAAAGGGATTTATGTCTGGGTAGACAGTCACCGAAGCGATGAACATGAAATTGGGTGAACTCCGGAAGCTAGTGGAGGACAGGGAGGCCTGGCGTGCTGTGGTCCATGGGGTCGCGAAGAGTCGGACACGACTTAGCGACTGAACAACAACAACAAGACAGGCATAGGATTGGGCTCTAATTCTATAAATTTCTCATATAACATTGATTGTAAAAACGGGGTTTTGTGATAGCCTGCCTATGTGAACTACATTGGATCTGCAAGATTATGAGAGTCAGAAAGATGGTATAGAAATATTGCTGAAGAGAAGGGTTAGACATACACGGGGACTTTAAGAACATAAGAAGAGCCCCACTGGATCATGCCAAAGGCTCATCTAGTCCAGCTTCCTATATCTCTCAGTGGCCCACCAGATGGCTCAGGGAACACGCAAGACAACCAGATATGTGTATCTCGCTGCCACTCTCCTGCATCTGGCATTCTGAAGTAGTACCAGACTTTCTGGTAAAAAAAAACGTTACTGGGAGTGATCTTCTGTTGACAAGGGGGGGAACAAATGCATCAAGGTGGGATTTTGACAGACATTGAGGTATAAAACTACATACAGTAAACTGTAGCACTTTCAAAATCACCTTTGATTTCAAAATGGGTTGTAAACAGAGGTGTCCACTAAAATGGAAGATGAAAGGGCTCAACAAGAGAATTAAATCTTTCCTGCATACTTGGAAATTATTTAAAAGAACAATAACAGAAAGGAAGCTCTAAATTCATACGACAAATGAAAAAAAAAATTCCAGCACAACCAAGAAGATGTCAGCATGGTTAATGAGCAGAGTCGAGGAAGCAATAAAAGGGAAGAAAGCTTTCTTCAAATGGAAGCTTTGTCTAAATGAGAGCAAAAAGGAACATGAACTTTAGCAAAAGGAAGGTAAGCTGTTAATAAGGGATGTTGAAAAAAATGAGTATATTGCTGAAAGCATGACATGAATCAGCCAAGAAGGCAGTTAAACCACTAAGATGACACTGGAGAGAAAGTTCTGACCTGGCAGTGTCTCAGCAGGAAAGAGATCTTGAGGTTATACTAGACAGTGCCATAAAAATATTCAACAGATGTGCAGCAGCTATGAAAAAAAAATGTGAATTTCATGCTTGGAATGGGATTAATAATAAAGCTGCAAATATCATAATGCCCTTATACAAATCTGATATGACCACAATTGGAATACTGGGTACAGTTCAAGTCATCACATCTCATAATGGCATTGCAGTGACAGAAACAGTGCAGAAGAGGACAACCCAAATGGTAAGAGAGCTGGGCCACTTTCCTTAAGAAGAACTGGACATGTTTGGGATCACCTTCACAGATGCACTGAAAACATCACAGTGTGTGTGTGTGTGTTGTTGTTGTTGTTGTTGTTGTTGTTCAGTCACTAAGTCGTGTCCGACTCTTCGCGACCCCATGGACCACAGCACGCCAGGCCTCCCTGTCCTCCACTAGCTTCCGGAGTTTGCCCAATTTCATGTTCATCGCTTCGGTGACACTGTCTAACCATCTCATCCTCTGCCGCCCCCTTCTCCTTTTGCCTTCCATCTTTCCCAGCATGAGGGTCTTTTCTAAAGAGTCCTCCCTTCTCATGAGGTGGCCAAAGTATTGGAGCTTCAGATTCAGGATTTGTCCTTCTAGGGAGCAATCAGGCTTGACTTCTTGGAGGATTGACCGATTGGATCTCCTTGCAGTCCAGGGAACTCTCAAGAGTCTTCTCCAACACCATAATTCAAAAGCATCTATTCTTCAGCGCTCTGCCTTTCTTATGGTCCAGCTCTCACAGCCATACATTGCTACTGGGAAAACCATCGCTTTGACTATGTGAACTTTTGTTGGCAGGGTGATGTCTCGGCTTTTGATTAAGTTGTCTAGGTTCGCCATAGCTTTCCTCCCAAGAAGTAAACGTCTTTTAATTTCATGGCTGTAGTCACTGTCTGCGGAGCCCAGGAAAGTAAAGTCTGTCACTGCTTCCATTTCTTCCCCTTCTATTTTCCAGGAAGTGATGGGAGTGGTTGCCATGATCTTAATTTTTTTAATGTTGAGCTTCAAGCCAATTTTTGCACTTTCCTCTTTCACCCTCATCAGAAGGTTCTTGAGGTCTTCCTCACTTTCTGCCATTAGAGTGGTATCGTCTGCATATCTGAGGTTGTTGATATTTCTCCCAGCAATCTTGATTCCAGCTTGTGAATCATCCAGCCCAGCCTTTCTCACGATGTACTCTGCATGTAAGTTAAATAAGCAGGGCGACAGTATACAGCCTTGTCGTGCTCCTTTCCCAATTTGAAACCAGTCGGTTGTTCCATGTCCAGTTCTAACTGTTGCTTCCTGACCTACATACAGGTTTCTCAGAAGATAGATCAGTCAGAACTCTCTACTGTGACCTGTCCATCTTGGATGACCCTACATGGCATAGCTCACAGCTTCATTGAGCTACTCAAGCCCCTTCGCCATGACAAGGCAGTGATCCATGAAAGGGACTGTGTGTGTAGGTTGCTTTAAAGTGTGACAAATTTAACATAGTTGAACTGGTTACTAAATGGATCTAGGAAAAAAGAATATTAACGCCCTAAGGTGGAAAGCTACTAAAATTCACTTATTTTACAGCACAGAGCATGAGCTGCAGAAGTAACACACATTATAAAATTCATTTTAAAAGTAGACTTTCTGAAACAGTTTTCTAACCCAGAAGGACTCTAAAAAGCCAAACTGGAAACGAGGCTAAAGATTGAAAAAGTGATGCTACACGTATTGGCCACACCATGACACTACAGAGATCAAGGTACTTGAAAAGATGTATTTTTCACAGTATTGTATTATGTGTTCCTGGCATAAAGGCATAGCAAATTATCACATAAAGAAGTATGAATGTAGACACAGCAATTCTCTTTCGACATTTATCAACAATGTTGTCTGAGTCTAGTAGATTTAAGGGAGAGAAAAGTATTTGAAAAGAAAGAAATGAACTAGTTGGCAGCAAGATACATGCGAAAGGGGAAGTGAAAAGAATATTGATGATCTCTATAAAACAGCATAACATTACCCGTATTATAAGACAGAACAAGTCTACAGGAGAGAACCTTCAAGTGGGGCACACAAATTTTTCAGCAGACAGATAAAATTTAAACTCTTCCAACCGGGACTATCACAAATCAGAGCCTTCAAGATTTTCAGCTTCACATAAACCAAAAACAGAGAATGATAAATACAATCATAAACATGTAATGTTGTCATGATTCTTTCTATTTCCAGTGAATCCGATTTCAGCTCCCACCTCTAGTTTCCATCAATGTTTAAATGGTTTGAGCATGACTAACAGAGTTATTTTGAGACCTCAGTTGTCAAGGGGAAATGTTAATCAAATAGAGAAACCCAGAAGTCCTCTCCAGAATATTGAAGACTAAAATAGTTGGACATATAAGATCAGTGGAATATTCAGACCACCAAAGCTTGTACTTATTCGCTCACTGGGTGACAAGAAAAAAATGTGCAAGAAAAAAATGCAGAAAGCTTATTGGGGAGTGGTTAACACATCTTACATAGTCTTCCCATCGTTTATACTTCTCTTGAGTTCTACTTTTACAGCACGATCCATATGCTGCCTTGGGCCAATTCGGGCCACATGGCTTGTTTGGACCTGCACCTGCTACATAGCACAGATGCAAGCATGCCCGCTTATTCTGGGGCAAGGGTGCAAATGTACCCTTGCCCTGTGAAGGCTCCAGCACAGTCCCAACCTGTGTTGGATACAGTGCAGGTTAGGATTGCACCCTCAATCTAATCCCACAGTCAGCACATTCATGGATTTTGTCGTTGAGCACATTATTTGCAGTATCTGCAAGTGTCCATAGCATTTGCGATAGAACGAAAGTGTTATTATTAGAGTAGCCAGGTCAGATGCATCCCAACACGTGAGATTTCTGAGGCATGGCCTAGTTTCTGAGATTTCTGAACTCTTGGAAAATGAGGAAACAAATTGGGTACTGGTCTTGGTCCAAACATCAATGGAACAGAGTTTGGTGGTAAAGTGGTGGAGCCCAAAAGCCTAACTATGACCTGAAACTAACTTTTGAGTCCCATTTGTTGGAGAGGAAAAAGGGGGGAAGCTGTACAAATTGACACTATGGATGAACTGGCAGCCCTAGTATTGGTTGTATGCAGCGGTGTCATGCAGCCGGAACGCTGGGTGGGAGGAACGGGTGAGCGGCAGCCCGCCCGTTGAGTACCGCTCTGTTTCGCCGTCTTCCCCGCCCCTGTGGGGTGTGGGAAAAATGGCGAAATGGAGCGGTAGGCAATGGGCGGGCTGCCGCTCACCCATTCCTCCCGCCCAGCATTCTGGCTGCATGACGCTGCTGGTTGTATGGGGAGTACTTCACGAAGGATGCAATCCTAAAGAAGTTTACAGCACTGACATAGCTATGCCAATGGGACATGTGCTGTATCCTGCAGTTGGGGAGCAGTCAAAGAGGCCTGCAGTTAACTGCAGCCATGAAATTAAAAGACGTTTACTTCTTTGGAGAAAAGCTATGGCGAACCTAGACAACTTAATCAAAAGCCGAGACATCACCCTGCCAACAAAGGTTCGCATAGTCAAAGCGATGGTTTTCCCAGTAGCAATGTATGGCTTTTGAATTATGGTGTTGGAGAAGACTCTTGAGAGTTCCCTGGACTGCAAGGAGATCCAATCGGTCAATCCTCCAGGAAATCAAGCCTGATTGCTCTCTGGAAGGACAAATCCTGAATCTGAAGCTCAAGTACTTTGGCCACCTCATGAGAAGAGAGAACTCTTTAGAAAAGACCCTCATGCTGGGAAAGATGGAAGGCAAAAGGAGAAGGGGGCGGCAGAGGATGAGATGGTTAGACAGTGTCACGGAAGCAACGAACATGAAATTGGGTGAACTCCGGAAGCTAGTGGAGGACAGGGAGACCTGGCGTGCTATGGTCCATGGGGTCGCGAAGAGTCGGACACGACTTAGCGACTGAACAACAACAACAACAAAGAGGCCTCCTCAAGATAAGGGAATGTTTGCTCCCTTACCTGAGAGTTTCATTGCAGCTGTATAGGCACCGGAAAGTTGGATAGGATTGTGTCCTGAATGTTGTAGTGACTAGTTCCATTAGTCTCAGAAACAAAACTCATCTCTTAAATATTGTCACCCTTCCTACTTTGCCAAGAAAATGTTTGGAAACCTGCTTTGTCAATTCTTTTAAAGCCACAGAGGTGTTTGTTCTTAAAGAGATTCCTGTCAGCCTGGAACCTTTTCACTTGTGCTGTGTGATCTATTTTTTTCTTTTTATATACATACATACACACAGACAGAGACACAGTCACTCAGACAAACATCTAGGGAGAAAAGAAATCTACCCCAGCCAATAGACACAGAGCAAATAAGAAAGCGCTCTGGCCTATTGTTGCTTCAATGGTACTTAAAGCTTTGAAAAATGTGTTGAAGAAAAGTATCCCTTTAAGCCTGGCATTCAGGAAGTACAAGGGGAGAAAAAAAATTCGGCAGAAACCCAGACAAGGTTAATAAAGAGTTCATCAGATTCCGTACTAAATTGCTTGCTCTTAAGGCCATCCCCATCTCAAGACAGTGTGGCCAAGAATACCCTTTTCCATTATTTCTATGAAAACAGTGGAAAGGGGGAAAAAAATCGAGAAAAGAAAGAATTAGAAGACGCATGTAATCAATCTTGTCCTTTACAAAATCCAGTAGTTCTTCAGGCCTGCCAGATACTGTGCCTTTCAGGGCAACAGACAGGCAATGCCTATTAAATGTGTTTTTCTTCTCCAAAGAAATGGGGTCAGTGAAAGATTCTTCTAACCTTAATACACTATAGATTTAATGAAAGGCAACTGCTATTTTAAGATTTTATGAGGGAATATATCTATATATAAAACACAAAGGGGAGTTGCGGAACCCATCCCCCATTACTGCAGAGCTGCCATTGACTCTTTCATCTGTCTTGCCATGCCAGTTCTTACAACCTTTTGTGGATCGTTAGACCCACAAATGAGACTCAGCCACTAAAAAGCTAGGTTCTGACACAAACCTTTATACTTTAAAAATAACACTGATGCCGAAACAAAGTCTTCCTTTATTAAAGCACTTTAATCATGCTGTCGTCTTTTGATAAAGAAGCAATTTTGTCAAAAAGTTGGTAACCAGCAACAATATTTATTGGCTTTCAGGTTTTATAACCTCAGTGCCCCTCCCCAGATAATACTGAACTTGGTCCTTAACCTGAAATGTAAGTATGGAAGATAGCACCTTTCGTCAGTGTATATATGAAGTCAATTGAATGGAATCTGTGAGGAAGGACAGTTGCTTATATATAATAGTTCTTTAAGTGGTCATTGTGGTAACACACATAATGGATTTCAATGCAGGCACTGAGCCAATCTGTGAAGCTTCTAGAGCTTTGTCAAGCATTCTGCCCGTGTTCTTATGGAGGGGGAAACCTGTGTATGCCTTGAATTTCAAGAAAGGAAATAATTCCCAATCCTTCAGGAAATCCTATGAGGAAAACCCTCCAGGTTTAAACTGTAGCATTCAAAATATCTCCAGGCAGTCATGTCACTAGGGCACGAGGGGGGTGAGGACTGCATAGGGTGACATCATGTGGGGGGGAATACCACTACTGGTAAAATTGTGAAAATCTTGGTATTTTTGAATAATATCTTCATGGTATGGGTAATAAGATGCAGAATGCAAAAACGCACCACGTTGAAATGACTTTATTCTATCAAAAGTTATAGCCAAATAACTAGAAAAAAACTGCCTTGTGTCACAAAAATTGGATTTCCCTAACTCAATGGTTCTCAAACTTACAGAGGCCCAAAGAGAGTAAATGAAGGCAGCAACACAATTTATTTATTTATTTATTTATTTATTTATTTATTTAATTTTTATCCCGCCTTTCTGCCCGAAGGCACACAACATATAAAAAAATCAGCTCAGTAGCACTGCTGCCCTGGCCAAAAGAGCTTTTCCCCCTCAATCACAACCCATGTCTGGAAGTGGGTTGAAATCACATTTTTACCATGCTCTGAAGTTTGGGGAGCCCTGAGGAGGAGTCTGCAGGGCTCCCCACAATCCCCAGAGGCCAGTGCTGCAAAGGGTGAGTATGGGATCATATTGCTGCCTTTCTCTTTCCTAGCTGGGGCATCATGATGCCCCAGTCTGGAAACCTTTGCCCTAACTCAAAACTGACCAGTAAGACTGATTGTTCTGACAGCCAATGAGGTGTTATTATGGCACAGCAGGGAACTAACAAGGGTTGAGCTAGCTCTCATTTCCATGTATCAGAGATAATTCTAGAACTCTTATTCACTTGTGTGAGCGTCATCAAGTTGGCCATTGTTTTGTTGTAGGTTACTGATTTGTTGAGCCACCTATACTGTTATGTATTAAGGGCGCAATCCTAACCAACTTTCCAGCACTGACACAGCTGTGCCAGTGGGGCATGTGCTGAATCCGGCAGTGGAATAGTAGTAACGAAGGCCTGCTCAAGGTAAGGTAATATTTGTTCCTTTACCTTGGAGCTGCACTGCCCTTACCCCGGTTGCATTGCCCTTACCCCGGTAGAAAGTTGGTCAGGATTGCACCCTAAAATAAATATATAATTGGGGTCGCACCAGAGCTAGTGAAGCCACTGCATTGAGGCTGTGTATATGATATTGCAATTTATTCTGTATCATCTGGTACGGGAGGGTGGTCCATCATGGGGGTGATGTGATGCGTTCTCACATTGGGTCACGCAAACCTTAATGACACCTCTGCCTCTAGGAGGTCCATCCCTTTAAAAGACTATCTGAAGCAGCCTTCAGCAACAGTTTCTCTTTTGAGTGCTCACAATGCTATGCTTCAAGGGCAAAGGGGAGGAGACCATCCCTTATATGTAACCCTCTAATCCGCAGAATTCCACATGGTTGGTTGGTTGTTCTCTATGTCCCATAATTATACAGGAGGAAATTCAAAATTCCTATTCGGTGCAATGGCATACAGAGCTCCATTACATTAAATAAGGAATGGGGAACTGGCAATTCTTCTCGCTTGACTTTTAATATGAGCTGAAAAGAATTTGGGAGGTTTTTGATGTTCACCTCTCCTTGAAGGCAAACTTTAACAAGCCTCTGAAATTCATTTCGAAACTTGGCTCAGGAGAATTTCAGACATCTGTATGGCTGACAGCTCACCTGAGTGTGAGAGCCTCATCCCCTTCCAAGTTGGAGCCCATTTAGGTGGTCCTGGTACAGAAAGCCTATGCCTGGCCCAAGAATTCATGTTTCCTCAATGACTCTGAATGTGGCCCCTTTCAAGGTGATGCCTGTTCACTTCAGTACTGAAAAGGTTTCTCTGAACACTTGGGACAATAATTGTCTAGAATCATCTTCAAAGATTCATCTTCAAAGGCTTGCGCCATGATCTCGACTTCCTGCATACACCTACATGCTAGAATATTTCTTGGGAAAGAGCCTGCTTTGCTACCATAGTTTCATTGAACAATATTTGTAAGAGGTTGGGAGGGGGTTAAAAAACAACACAGTTCCACAACTGATTACAGGTATTTATTTATGTGTAACTGAGGGGCTGCAATTCAAGTGAATTCCAAAGTCTAGTCCCTTATAATTAAAAAAAAGTGTGCCAAAGTTTCATGTTTAAATATAGCGGGGTTACTTAAAATATCCTGCAAATAATTTAAGTGCCCCAATTTCCCAAAGCCCAAATCCTAACCAACTTCCTAGCACTGACCCAACAGCGTCAATGGGGCATGTGCTGTATCCTGCAGTTGGGGGGCAGTCATAGAGGCCTCCTCAAGGTAAGGTAATGTTTGTTCGTTTACCTCAGAGCTGCATTATCCTTACCCTGATGCTGTAAAGTTGGTTCCAATTGCGCCCTAAAACAGTTATCTTTCCCCGCCTGCTACTTAAACGTGGATGACCTTAACACTCTGCAAAAAATGCTGGAAAGTACTTTTCACTTTATGAAGGAAAGACACGGATGACAAGAGTCTGGTCTGGAGGGTTCTGAGAATCTGCCTTCCCAGGCTCCTTTTATTGTCATTTCTTTCTACTCACATACACAGTGCTAATTGCGTTAGTGGTTCTCATGCTTTTGCTGGGTGACGCAGTGTTACACTTACCTTGCTTTTCCTTCAGGGCTTATCATTAGTTTGGTATGTGCACCCCTTTGCTCAAGGCAGCTCATCTGTGCCTCCCAGAGTGTGCCTCTGGGAGTGGGGGGAGTTTGCTCCTGGCTGAGTTGAGCTAAAGGTCAGTACTTTTTCACTGCTACAACTTTATACTTTCCATTTCTCCACTTTCCACGGAAAAGGTTCTGAAGACTTGGGGGGACGGCAGATTTTTTTAAAAATCCCCACCTCTTACAAATATTGCTCAAGATGACAATAGTGCAAGATGGGTACAATGCAACTATGGCACAAAATGCAGCTTTGATATAGAAGGTTTATGCCTAGTCCACTATCCCCTGATTTTCCTTTGAGTCTAGAGGTGGAATTCCTCTCAAGACTGAGCCTGATTAGTCAGCTTTAATTCAGAAGACTTACGCCCAGGCCCTAGCTTGTCCGTATCTCAGTTTTCAGGATAAAATAAGCTGAGTTAAAAAGCAGCAATGTCAGTAGTAGAAAAACAGAGGAAGCCTAAAGCCTATAGTCTGTGAGTGGTGGAACCCATTAAGGGTGCAATCCTAACCTGCTTCAACTGCACAGTCCGGCTGGCCTGTGCTGTATCCAATGCAGGTTGGGACTGCACTGGAGCCTCCACGGGGCAAGAGCACGTTAGGCAACCTAACCCTAGTGGATAATGAGAACCGACCATATCAAGAAATCAAAATAGACTAAAAGGCAAAAGTGTCTCAATTTTAGAACAATGTGTGAGAACAAAAGACAAGTGATTTGTTTGAGATGCTGCTGAGGCAACAACTAAAAAGGAGTGGAGGGATTAGATGTTCTTCCCACTCTCAAGGCACATGGCGCGCACAGCGTTTCTCCCATCTGAATACAGGGGCAGAATGCGCTACAAAGCTTCCAAGATTCCATGACCTGTAACTGCACAGAGACCAAGAAGAAGAATGCTTTATTTCTGGACCGTGGTGTGTCTGTAAGAGGCAGTATTTCCCAGAAAGTGTCTTAATATTGAATAATAAAAACTAATGATTACCATCATTCTTCTCCAAAAGCAAACGAGAGAATGGTTTCCTACCCATATATTGTTAGAACCAAGGCTAGGACTATAGGCCTACCCAAATCTTAATAATAGTGCCAGGAACTGTATAAACTAGAATGAGGAATAAGAAAAATTAAGTTTTGTGTACATAGCTGGTTGAATAAATATTGATGATAGAGATTGTATGCAAACAGTAACGATGATGATGTAACAGCCGTAATCAATGTGTACCTTTTGTGTGAACCTATGTATCCCTTTCCTATGTTTTTTTTCTCTTCCCTTTTCCATATCTATATAATAAAAATAAAATTAAAAAAAAGAAAAAAAATAATAGTGCCAGGCTAGATTAATTCAATCTGTAGAAGTCTTTCAATCTAGAGATAACAGAGTTTCACTTTCTTAGTGACCATGTAGTTGATTCTTGCCATGAACATTTTGTCCTGCCTCATCTGATAGCGAGATCTGGCGGTGAACTGTCTGGACCCCTGTACACACCTGTCATCACTGTCTAAATAGACTTCTTCAATATTCATATTGTCCTTTCCTTTTTCGTGTGCTACTATCTGCCATGCTACATCAACTTTGTGATACTTGCTTTGTAACATATGGCTTCCCTTCCCTCTTGCCAAGCCTGCTGCAGGTTATCCTATTAAAATGGTCTCCCCACTTTTTGCCCCTATTCCTGACTCCCCTCAGCTATTGCCAGATTTTTTCTCTAGCTCTCAAAACATGGTCTTGATGTGCTGGTTCAGTCATTACCCCTGGCTTTCCTGGTTCACTCCAAGCAGACAATTGCATGAAAAAGAAAACCTTTTATTTCTTTCTGTTTGTTTTTACTGTTTTTTTAAAGGGTTTTAGAAAGAAAATGGGATAAGCATGCAAATTGACATAGCACTGAAAACATCTGGTGTACAGTACCATAAGGTCAAGGAAAGGAGAAAAAATTCTGTTTATACAAAGTTAGACTGAGTTAAGAGAAAATACAATAGCTTGGATAAGGAAAGCATTCATGAATTTCCTTTTGTATCTAGCTTTCCACAGCTTACCACAGATTTGGCCAAACCCAGAGGAAACATAAATTTAGAAGTAGTAGAAAGTAGAAGTGCTTCAAAATTGGCAAAGGACTTCCGTGATGAAATATGCAGCAGTATTGCTGAGAGTAGGTGACAGAAAAAATCTCTTAGCTGATTTTTTTCCCCCAAGGCTGACAGTCAATTCATACATCACTTTTTGAACTTAGATGCCAAAAAGATACACTGGCAGTGCAATCCTATTCATGTCTACTCAGAATTAAGTCCCATATTGTTCAATGGGAATTACTCACAGGAAAGTGGGTATAGGATTGCGCTCTTGTGGTGCTACCATAAATTTTTCTTTTCTCCACCATGCATATAATTAGGAAGGCAATAATTGGGAAAGGATTGGGGTCCTGCTTCCATACTTATTTCAGGAAGCCTGCAAAAAATGAATGTACATGTGCCGTTCAAAGTTGACAAGGTTGGCATGCATTCTGCAATTTAAACTGTGAGCATGATTCAGCTCACTGTGAGCATGACTCAGCTCAGTTCAGGAGAGATTCAGGAGCCTGGAAACAGTTGCGCTGGGAAATTAGAGGTCAGGTGGTTTATATCCTTGAGGGCGCAATCCTAACCTGGAGTTAGGCTGGCACAGTTAGGCAAACCAAGTTTGGTCAGCACAAGGGCCACCGGAAAATGCGTTTGGACCACTCTCAAAATCAGAGAGGATGGTGCACGTCTGTGTACTGGCCTCTCTGACTCCAAGAGTGGTCCAAACATACGGTGGACCTTATGCCGGCCAAACTTTGCTGGCCTACCTGTGCTAGCCTAACTCCAAGTTACGATTGCGCCCTGAATCTGCTTCATAGGGAGATCAAACAGCTCTATATTTCTGGTACCAAGTGCACAGATCAGTGATGAATAGACAACCACTATGGCAAGAAAGGACTACCATGCTTCAAAGAATTTTTTGAATTCCTAGGAGACACATGTCAAGGGGAAGAATGCAGGGGGCTGGACATACTCTTGTCAACATAATACTCCTTCCTTTTGTCCGACATCATCTTTGAAAAGTAAATGTATATGCTAAGTCACCAATTAATAAGGCATGCAGAATTTTGATTCACAGTCTGTTTAATCACACATTCCTTCTGAATAAGGGAGCTGAGGCTGGGAAAATCAAACTTGTTTTGTATTTAGAAGAATACTTTAAATCTTATGTAAGGTTTTCTTTTATAATGAGCAAAGTACTGTATATAGGAATAGTGACCACATACAAACATGGCACCAGTACTTGTGTGACCAGCATCTCAGATCATTTTACACAGCAATAAACACTTAACACAATTCCTGCTGTTCGCTGCCTGTCAGGTGCAGGATCCTCATCCACAGCACTGAATTGTTCAGAAATGGTTATTCAAAAGCTTAATGACAGGCTTTCCACCTCATTTGATTAATGAACTGTAATTAGTACAAAAGGCAGTAGTTGGGAATGCAGATATGGGTCTCTTGACACAGATCCTGCTCCAGCTGTACCAGCCATTAGTCAAGTTTCTACTGAAGTTCACATTTTCAGAAAGCTTCCACTAGAAGGCTGTAAGCACTGCATGCTATTGTATCTGAATTTATATATGTAAATCTCCTAGGCGTCTCAAAAAATGTACATCCATTTTCATGAGCTCTGATTCATATACACTTTCTTCTAGTAAACCCGCAAAACCTCGAACACATAAGGGAAGCAATTGAAGAGATGTGTGGAACCACCCCAGCACACATGCTGAAGGATGTCTGCAGTTTGCTTTTTCAACAATGTATGTGATGTATAGCCAGCAATGGGGAGCATTTTAAGCACTTGGTCTAATTCATTAACTAACTAACCTGACATCCCAATCCTATGACTGGGTTCTGCTGCCAAAACTAGCATTCTGGCAGCACAGCTTGATCTAGGGAATCACAAAACACGATGCTATCAGTGCCATCACTTGGGGGGGGGTGCAGACCATACAGGATAATACCACTGGGAGGTGACACCAAAATGACTTGCATGGCAAGTCAAGAAGCACAGTGATTGGCAGCTGGCCAGGACCACCATGGCGAGTGGCTGATCTGCAACAAGCCGATTGGTCATCACAATGGGCAGCTGGGCCTGTAGGGGGCCTGTTTGCTGACACTGGAAGATGAGACCCTCAGGTCGGAAGGTGTCCATTATGCTACTGGGGAAGAGCAGAACACAAGTACTAGTAGCTCCAGAAAGAGTGAAGTAGCTGGGCCAAAACTGAAAGGAAGCTCAGCTGTGGATGTGTCTGGAAGTGAAAGGAAAGTGCGATGCTGCAAAGAACAATACTACATAGGAACCTGGAACGTCAGATCTATGAATCAAGGCAAGCTAGATGTGGTCAAACGTGAGATGTCAAGGCTGAACATCGACATCCTGGGAGTTAGTGAACTAAAGTGGACAGGAATGGGAGAATTTAATTCAGATGACCATTATATTTGCTACTGTGGGCAGGAATCCCTTAGAAGAAATGGAGTAGCCTTCATCGTGAATAAGAGAGTGAGAACAGCAGTACTGGGGTATAACCTCAAAAATGATAGAATGATTTCCATTCGGATCCAAGGCAAACCTTTCAACATCACAGTAATCCAAGTCTACGCCCCAACCACTGGTGCTGATGAGGAAGAAGTTGACCGCTTCTATGAAGACCTAGAACAGCTTCTAGAATTAACACCCAAAAAAGATGTCCTTCTCATCATAGGGGATTGGAATGCTAAAGTAGGCAGTCAAGAGGTAAGAGGAATAACAGGCAAGTTTGGTCTTGGAGTACAAAATGAAGCAGGGCAAAGACTGATAGAGTTCTGTCAGGAGAACACATTAGTCATAGCAAACACCCTTTTCCAGCAACACAAACGGCGACTGTACACATGGACTTCACCAGATGGTCTACATCGAAATCAGATTGATTACATTCTTTGCAGCCAAAGATGGAAAAGTTCCATACAGGCAGTCAAAACAAGACCTGGAGCTGACTGTGGCTCAGATCATCAGCTTCTTCTTGCCAAATTCAGGCTTAAACTGAAAAAAGTAGGGAAAACCGCTAGGCCCTCCACGTATGACCTAAATCAGATCCCCTACGAATATACAGTGGAGGTGACAAATAGATTTAGGGGCTTAGATTTGGTAGACAGAGTGCCTGAAGAACTTTGGACGGAGGTCTGTAACATTGTACAGGAGGCAGCAACTAAAACCATCCCAAAGAGGAAGAAATGCAAGAAGGCAAAGTGGCTGTCTGACGAGGCTTTACAAATAGCTGAGGAAAGGAGAGAAGCCAAAAGCAAGGGAGAAAGGAAAAGATATACCCAACTGAATGCAGATTTCCAGAGAACAGCAAGGAGAGATAGGAAGGCCTTTCTAAATGAGCAATGCAAAGAAATAGAGGAAAACAACAGAATGGGGAGGACTAGAGAACTTTTCAAGAAAATTGGAGATGTCAAAGGACAATTTCATGCTAAGGTAGGCACAATAAAGGACAAAAATGGCAAGGACCTAACAGAAGCAGATGAGATTCAGAAGAGGTGGCAAGAATACACAGAGGAACTCTATAAGGCCGATCTAAATGTTCCTGATAACCACAGTGGTACAGTCACTGAGCTCGAACCTGACATCCTGGAGAGTGAAGTCAAGTGGGCTTTAGAAAGCCTCACTAACAACAAAGCTAGTGGAGGTGACAGCATTCCAGCGGAATTACTCAAAATCTTAAAAGAGGATGCTGTCCAAGTGCTGCTCTCCATATGCCAGCAAATTTGGAAAACCCAACAGTGGCCACAAGACTGGAAAAGATCAGTTTACATTCCAATCCCAAAGAAGGGCAATGCCAAAGATTGCTCGAATTACCGCACCATTGCACTCATTTCACATGCTAGCAAGGTCATGCTCAAAATCCTACAAGCTCGGCTTCAGCAGTATGTGAATCGAGAACTACCAGATGTACAAGCTGGTTTCCGAAGAGGCAGAGGAACTAGAGATCAAATTGCCAACCTTCGCTGGATCATGGAGAAAGCAAGAGAGTTCCAGAAAAACATCTACCTCTGCTTCATTGATTATGCTAAAGCCTTTGATTGTGTGGATCACAACAAACTGTGGCAAGTTCTTGAAGAGATGGGAGTTCCAGACCACCTGATCTGCCTTCTGAGAAACCTTTATGCGGGTCAGGAAGCAACAGTTAGAACTGGACATGGAACAACCGACTGGTTTAAAATTGGGAAAGGAGTACGACAAGGCTGTATATTGTCACCCTGCTTATTTAACTTATACGCAGAGTACATCATGAGGAAGGCAGGGCTGGATGACTCACAAGCTGGAATCAAGATTGCTGGGAGAAACATCAACAACCTCAGATATGCAGACGATACCACTCTACTGGCAGAAAGTGAGGAAGACCTAAAGAACCTTTTGATGAGGGTGAAAGAGGAAAGTGCCAAAATTGGTTTGAAGCTCAACATTAAAAAGACTAAGATCATGGCAAGCACTCCCATCACTTCCTGGCAAATAGAAGGGGAAGAAATGGAAGCAGTGACAGACTTTATTTTCCTGGGCTCCAAGATCACCGCAGATGGTGACTGCAGCCATGAAATTAAAAGACGTTTACTTCTTGGGAAGAAAGCTATGGTGAACCTATTTAGCTTAATCAAAAGCCGAGACATCACCCTGCCAACAAAGGTTCGCATAGTCAAAGCGATGGTTTTCCCAGTAGCCATGTATGGCTGTGAGAGCTGGACCATAAGAAAGGCAGAGCGTCGAAGAATCGATGCTTTTGAATTATGGTGTTGGAGAAGACTCTTGAGAGTCCCCTGGACTGCAAAGAGATCCAATCGGTCAATTCTCCAGGAAGTCAAGCCTGATTGCTCCCTGGAAGGACAAATGCTGAAGCTGAAGCTTTGGCCACCTGATGAGAAGAGAGGACTCTTTAGAAAAGACCCTCATGCTGGGAAAGATTGAAGGCAAAAGGAGAAGGGGGCGACAGAGGATGAGATGGTTAGATAGTGTCACCGAAGCAATGAATATGAAATTGGGTGAACTCAGGAAGCTAGTGGAGGACAGGGAGGCCTGGCGTGCTGTGGTCCATGGGGTCGCGAAGAGTCGGACACGACTTAGCGACTGAACAACATCTGCTTCTTGCTGAATATCAAGCATCTGGAGGAAGTGTACTGGAGTTGCTCTGTCTATGAAGTGCTGGAAGGAGACGCAGGGTAAAAAGCCATTGTGCACCACTCCCCACAACCATTGCTTGACGCAAGCCACCTCACTTGATCATGCAGGGCACAGCTTTGAATGTAATTATTTAGAGTCACTTGACTGGATATAAACAATTATCTTAGTCTATGCCATATAGGGTCAATGTATTCCATTTTGTACTGTACAAGAATGGTCCATTGGATTGGACACATGTACAAGCTAGGATTTAAACACCACAGGCCCTCCACTGCAAACATGGTTCTCCCATGTTTCTGCATTCGCTGCAATATCAGGCAACATCTCCATGTGATATGGGAACGGGTGCAAAGAACTGCTTCTAATATAGCAGCAGTATAAACAGAGTGGTTACTTGAGTGCAGCAGAAGCATGTAACTGATAAGAACATGTGGGATCAATTCTAAAATGTTTTCCCTTAATATTTTCTCAGCAAAGAATGAACAACAACAACAACTACTACTACTACTACTACTACTACTACTACTACTACTACTACTACT
>JAJKFI010000028.1:13708216-13723877 GCA_029204185.1 Lerista edwardsae | reverse complement strand
TTTTGGGACAGGGAGCCATTTAACTTTAATGTTATTATTTGCCTGTAAACCGCTTTGTGAACTTTGTGTTGAAAAGCGGTATATAAATACTAGTGATTGATTGATTGATTGATTTGGCTCAGCGAGTGCCTACCCAACAGTGGGTAGGAGAGGCCGTTTATGTGGTGCATTGCACTGCCTGCAGTTTTGCTCCCCTTTACTGTGTCCCCGCTACACTACTGATGGACCTCCCGTTCAGAAGTCTTCAAAGACAATGGCTCCAGAATGGCTCCAACAATGGGTAGGAGAGGCCGTTTACGTGGTGCATTGCACTGCCTGCAGTTTTGCTCCCCTCTATTGTGTCCCCGATACACTACTGATGGACCTCCCCTTCACAAGTCTTCAAAGACAATTCAGGCTTGAAGTTTCAAAAGATGGGGGCTCCCAATTCAAGGGTGGGAAGCATGCATCTCTCCTTTTGTTAAGTGCTGGGGTCAAGTCTGCCTTTTCCTCTTCATTCTCTGTGTCTTACGCTCCTAAAAGGCCAGCACTGGGATTGCCATGCCTTGATTCTCTTTACTAGCTAGCATGGTATAGTGCCTACGAGACTGAACTGCAAATCAGAACCTCTTTGAATTCTGCCTCTGCCATGAATTCAGTAGGTGGCCTTAGGCAAACCATTCCTTCTGCTCCTCAGCTGCAACACTGGCATAATATTTCCTTGCCTTATAGACTTGCTGTAAGAACATCATCAAGATATACGTGATCATTATCAAATATCATCCAATATATGAGAAGTGCTTTCCACGCTCCTAAAGTGCTTTACAAATGCTGTTTATTATTTGTGGGTTTTATTGTTATATAACTATTGCAGAACCAAAGTGTGGATTGCAACCTACTGGTGGGTCATAAGCTCTTGTGTGATGGGCCCTTCTGAAGGGTGTACGAAGTGTGATGGGCCTGTGAAAGCCAAGTGGATCACCCACCTGATGCAACCCAGACAATGCCTGGGACTCCCCCGGGATCAGCACAGAAAACTTTGGGAACCACTGGGCTATTGTATTCCCTCTTCTTTCTCTTTCTGTTTCACGTACATCAAGAAACGAAACAGCTGGTACTTGATTATTTAGGCTGCAATCCTATGCACACTTATCTTGGAGTAAGCTCCACTGAACTCAATGGGGCCAGCTTACTTCAGAGTAGACATGCATTGTTTTTCCTTCCCTTCCTCTACAACAGTGGTCCCCAAATTGGAGACTGCAGCAGCAGAGAAAATCATCGCAGCTGTGAACAGCATTTTGCATTCCGTCGAGGATACAGTGAACAACCGCAACAACAGCTCCCAGGGATCGTTGCAGCCAGCCATCTATGCACAGAACGCCAGGCGCATGGCTGGCTGGGGTAGCAGACCCCGGAAGCGGCTGGCTGTGATGAACCCTGGGAGCTGTAGTTGGGGGCATTCAGGACATTCCTAGTGGAATGCAAAGTGCTGCTCACACCGGGGATGGATCAGGGAGGGACCGGATCCAGCCACAGGCTGGAGTTTGGAGCCCCCCCTGCTCTAGGACTGCCATCTTCCCCACCAGCAGCACAGTGTGCCTTGTCAATTGCCAAAATCTGATGCTGCGCCTTGACAATTTTTGCGTCTTGTCAGTGTGCCGTGAGATGAAAAGGGTTGAAGATCTCTGCTCTAGGACTTACGTGGGTCTCAGCAGGGAGACAACCAACCCTCCAAATAGAATCTTTAGCCCCTCATCTTGGAACCTTTGAGGTTTACTTCAAGTAGGCATCCTCAGAAGTTATATATGCTTATTTAAAGAATGGAAGTCAGAGCTGGATCCTTGTGAAGGAGACGGTTTGGGTTTGGGGAGCAAGCTGTGATCCAATGTTCATTTTCCAGACCCTTGTATAGTATTTTGTTTCATTTTAACCTCAAATCTGATTCCTCACATTCTGATCCAGTTACCAGATTGTTTGGTAACTTTTGTTTGAAAATGAAACAGCAACACACAAGTGATTTGGTGGGAGACAAAAAAGACTGTTTTGAAAGTATCTCAATCTTCAATCTCAATCTGAATTTCTCATTTCAGCAGTTCACCGTTGAAGAAGCTGGTGGCCATCTCGTATTTATTTTAGAACTATATGGGTCATTGGATTTGGAGGACAAGAAAAAACATACCTGTTCAAGTCACGATGTATAATTGGCTGGGTAAGATTGTGAAGATACTCCATGCCTTTAGCAACATCTACTGCGATAATTAACTTTGACTGCAAATCAAGATTTCTGCAAGGACAAGAAATTGGTATTAGTCAAACTAGAGAGATTTTGGAGGAGTTTGCAAAACTTTCTGATTAATACCAAGTTTAATGTTGTGTCATCTGCCAATCAAGCTGCATTTTTTTCTTATTTCAATATAGTTGACATTAAAAAAAATGATCTCACTATGTCTTAGCTTGGAAATAGTTTTATTTGTTCATTACTTATCAATCTGTCTATTATTTGTTGAGTCCTCCTCTTCCTTCTATCATAGTAACTAGAAGAATTTTTGAGCAGAACAGGCACCATAATTGGTATTCTGAAGTCAACTTGGTCATTTTTCTCTGTCCTTATTGTACACATGGCTTACCAACAACATGGTAAATGGAAATTCTGCTGACCTCGGCATTTGATGCCATCATAGATTCATAGAGATGGAAGATGACTAAGAACCCAATCCTGAACTCTGTAGTGCTGGCAGTACATGTGTACCGCCAGCTCTGGGTGTCACAAACATGCTGTAAAGCATATTTGCGACTCCTGGAGCCAGCACTGCTTGGGGAAGGCTGCAGAGACGACAGCGGTAAATAGCACCGCTGCTTGGTGGTGCGTTTTTTGGGATGGGGGAGGCGGGGAGGGAAGGACCTGGGCGGGGGTGGGAGGTGGGTGCAGAGCCGACGAGACCCATTGCAACTGGCTGCATTATACTCAGGATAAGGGAGCAAATCTACCTTACCTCAAAGAGAGATCCAGCAGAATCCCAGAGCCCATAGGATCCAGGGGTTGCCATTTCAGCGCTGCTGGAGCTGTAGGCACCAGGATCCATAGGACTGGACTATAAGTCCACCCCCATGCTTACAGCAAGATCCTCAATGTATCAGTTTCCTAGATATGTAACCACACAACTCAAGCCACAGTATATCACAAGATCAGAAGAGCAACTATAGGTACACTATTATCTGGATAACCAACTCCATATAACCTCCAGTCATAATATGTAGCAAGAATGGGGACAAGATCTATTAGCAGAGTCTGCTGTTTTGAAGCAGAACAGTAAGGATTTCTGATTCCCAATTGTTTAATGATAGAGACAACAAAAATTCACCCCCTCCCTTCCCCCGCAATGAGGCTGCTGGTTTGAGCTTTGGTTTGAGATTTGAGCATGTGCATGGAGACACTCTGCTTCCCCATGAGCCACCATTTTGCAGCTGACTCTAGTTGGTGGACATCTGGGCTCTAATAAAAAGGTAGAACTCACAAGCTTCAACTATGCCTATCCCTGTCCCCCATTTTTGGTGAGGAGATAAATATAGAGAACTGGGTAGCCTCACCAAATATTTTCTCAAAGTAATATCCTTTACGATTTACATTCACTTGTATCATAATATATTGAAACTATGGTACTATGACTACTACAGTAGGGCAATCCAAAATATGGCAGGCTTAGGCCTGTTCTCTCCGAACAGCACCCTTGGGATGATGCTAGCTGCATGCATTGGCCCTGCACACGTGACCCTGGCGTGAGGGCGCCATTTAGGACACCCATGCCAGCACTGCGTCCACAGGGCTGATGCTGGTAGCGGCTCCTGGAGCAATTCTGAGTGGTACAAGGGAGAGCGTGAGGGTGTTTCCGGACAGGGGATCGGTGAGCTGGGAGGTGGCCCGGCCCAGGGAGACCCGATTTGGGCTGGGCGGTGTCCTTGGTTCTGCGCCTGTTAAATAGCAGGTGCAGATCCAAGGAGGGCACATGGAGGCTCCAGCCTGCTCCCAAGCTGCACTGGATACAGCGCAGGCCCGCAGGCCTGCCTGTTCCAGTGCAGCTTAGGATTCTGCCCTAAAATATGTATAGACTTGTCAACCTGTTTTCAAATAATGGGGATGGGGAGAAGATGACCACATCAGAGGGAGGACTGCTTGTTTGTATCCTCCTTTTCTGGAAACTATGCTTTCAACATGACTCCAAGGGTAGCTGCAACCTGATCAACATTCCCAGGGGCACTGGTAAGATGTGAATGGCACTGAGTGAAAATGTCTGTCTCTCGTGCTCTCAACACTTCTAACATTCACAGCTGACTGGAACGACACTGCTCTGCAGCAATATTGTGAGAGTGAAACTAAGGTTTGAACCATTTCTCCTGTTGGCTTTTCTCCATGAGCGTATCTGTGCCTACACAGTCCTTGAAACGCTGAATGATTTAACCAAGCGAATCCATAGTTTAAAGTCAGTTTACCTTTTCTGTTCATGCAGCAATGAAAAGAGAGATCCTCCAGATATGTATTGTGTGACTATGGCAAATTGACTTGGGTCATCTAGGCAAGCACCAACAAATTGAATGACACAAGGGTGATTGAGTCGGCACAGGATAGAAACTTCACGGCAAAACATGTCAACATCTGATTTGGAGCAGTAGGTGTTGGCTCGATAACTAGTAAGTAGCATAAGAAATAAAAACACACATAGCCAAAGTAACTTCACAAATCTAGTTTTTTTAAAAAAATTCTTAATTCTTAATTAAAATTCTCTTAATGCTTACCGTTTGATTGCCACAATTTTATTTCTGCATCTTCCTTTATATACTTTTCCAAATGACCCTAAAATGAATTACATTATTTATTACATTATTATTACATCTTCCTTTATATACTTTTCCAAATGACCCTAAAATAAATTTCATTAAATAAGCACAGAGCAACATGCAAACACTTCTTCTGTAAAAATTGATTCCTTTTACACTTCCTTTTACCTGAGCCAATAATTTCATGGAACTCAATTTCAGAAAGCTGGAGGTGGAAATGGGATGGCAATCCAGCACGGAGGAGGAGAACATCTGCCTTTTCTGTAAAAGAAAAATTGTTAAATGCAATCTCTCGATCTCTCTCTTTCTTGTGTGTGTGTGTGGTTGTGTATAAAATCATCAAATTTATTTAAAACAACAACAACCCACACACAAACGGCTGAATTTTCTACTAAAAATTGGTTAACTGGTACTCGTTTGTTTTACTACCCAACAATAAACACCCAAAATAAATACAGTTTGCAACATTCCCTGCCGTCTTAGAGCTTTTGGGCTTTAAAAGCTTATCACTAAAGAACACCATTCCATATGCATATTCTATCTGGATCAAGTAATGGTTGCAGAAAATCCTTTATACAAGGAATTAGTTCCTTCTCCTATCCATCTAACAGTGGCTAGTGCAGTTTTTATTGTCGTTCCAATCTACTGTTCAATTGGAATTGGATTTGATATGCAACTGAATTCGCAGACTAACTTGTTGATCTGCTTTAACAGGTTTATCAAAACATTTCTGAACAGAACATTTGAATACGCTTTCTGATTACACGGGGAAGATAGACAGTCTTGATGCTCTCACAGCTAGAATTTGAGAAGAAAATGCATAAGTGAAAAGTGTCAGAAAAACCATCAATACAGAGCTTAGTTATTATACCTCAAACACACAATTTTTGTGACAAACTTTTTTTTGTGAAGGCACATAGTCGATTCAAATCTGATAGTAATTACTTTTGTATTCCTATCATTACATTTCATTTTTTGCAAGAAAACAAGCCACTCCCATTCCTTTGTATGTCATCTTTCATTCATGACTCAAATCACCTTGTATGGATGAAGGAAGTATGAAAGTGCCTTCATACTACAATAATTCTAATTATAATAATAAGCAATGTTCTCTTTGAATAAAAAGCCTGTTACAGTTTTTACTCAACTTAAATGAAGGCTGAAATTCAATGCATACATATTTGAAAGTAAATCCCACTGAACACATGAGAGCTTATATCTGTATTTAGCTACAACGTAGTTAACAACCAGCTGTTTTAAAGAAAGGTCCTCAATCATAAATCCTGAAATTTCTAAATAAAAGACACCAACATGGTAAAAACTTACTATTTGTAGGACAATAAATGATTGTCCCTGTTTATTGTTGGGACTAGACCTGGCTGAAGTAGGCAGGGTGGTATTATTGCCAATTCTGAATACTGCCATATAAGTGCAGATTAGAGTTGCCAATGAATTTTCTGGCAAAGCTTCTGTACCTTAAGAGATACCTGGCATGCAGGTAGTTGGCAGGTGAAATGTCTTCTGGGAACTATTCCAGGAGATTGAGTGTGGGGAACAGCTTTACCTCTGAAATGCGTTCATATCAGGCAAGCTGTTAAAAGGCACTGAAGTCCTGACAGAAAGAGGTTGGCACCCTTGCTTGAGGATCGGACTGCGTCTGAATAGTCACATCTAAAGTGGCAACATACTAGGACATCCAAAATGGCACACACATCCAAAATGGCAACATATTGGCCTACCAATTTAGAAGTATCTGTGACACCCTTTGAGAATGGGAAGAAGCGTAAACATTTGAGACGGGCAGCACAATCCAAGCGTGCCCTTTGCATCAATGCGACGTCAAAGCAAGGGGTGGAGCGGCAGCGCGAGGGCACCAAGCAGCACCCCCGCGTTGGTGTTGAAGTTCTGAAGCCGATGCTGCTAACAGCGTCGGCTTCAGAGCGCTGACGGAGAGCCTCCCTTATGCCGACCGAAAATGGTCGGCACAAGGGATTCTCTACTGAGTATCAGGACGGGGATTGGTGGGAAGGGGGAGGGGGGACTTGGGTGGGGCCTGAGCAGTACGGCCACCTCCTAAGCCTGTCAGCGAGGCCGTGCGGCCCCAATTCTGGCCAAGCGGTCTCCTCGGAACTGCGCCCGCTCTTTAGCGGACGCAGATCTGAGGAGCATATAGGGGAGGCTGGAGCCTCCCTTACCGTAAGGCAACACACACTCCCTTGCTTCAGGGAGGCTCCCCCAACCCAGTGTCAGATATGGCCTTGCCTTGCCATTCCAGCGCTGGGAATGGATTGCGCCCTTAATTTGATTTTGCAAAAATTTGGTCCAGCTAGAATAATATTGTAAAGATATATAAAACACAGGGTTTTTTTAGTCATTAAGAATACCTTTTGTCATGCTTTTAATCTTCCCTAGAGGGGATGGAACAGACACATAAGACCCATCTGAAAAAAAAGCAAAGAGTGACGCTTATAGGTGTCCAAGACAAAATATACTGTAGTAGTTTTTTATCAACTAAAATCCTAAAATTATTGGGTTTTGAAAACAAATACCTGTGTGGGAGTGATTTTATCTAGCCTCATTAACTTTAATGTGGAAGACTTGTGGAAATTTCATTATCTTAATTAAAGCTAAGGAGACTTCATAGATTCATAGTTGTGATAGCTTTAGAGCTCGTGAATTTATGAACTTTACAAGCTGGTGTGTATATATTGGAAATACAAAGCAAGGATTGCTTTTGTCCAGCTTCGGCTTGAGCACCAACTTCAGCTCCTGCCCTTTTCTGAAAACCAGTAGAAATATGCAAAAACTCACATGGAAATTGATATTTCCCATGGATATAGTGCATATTTCATATAGTGCATGGATATAGATCCATGATTTTTCTTTTCTATGGAACAAGTTAAATACTTTTGGAAACTCAAGTGATATTCATGGGTTTTCAGTCCTCAGAAGAACTGAAATCAAAGATGATTGACAATGCTGGAGGAAGGAATAGTGCAGCTTTTTCCATGGATTGGAGTGAGAATGTGGTTGCAAATCCCACATGGGTTAACAGATGTGATTTCCCACTGAAATATTGCACACTTGGCATGATATAGAATCGCATCGTATGGAACACAAGGAAGGGGACATTCCAACCTCCCAAATAGTATCCTTGCTTTGCTGTGTTGAAAACAGTGAAAAATGTCCACTGATTTCCCAAGAACAAAGGTTCAATCCAATATTGTGCACTGTGCATGTACTTACTGAAGCTTCTGCCTTCAGTGACACAGAGCTTTATTAGCTTTATGCAGTGGTATTTCCTAGATGGTATATGTGATAGATATCCTGCGGGTCCCTCAGCCAACACAGGTTCCTGCAAGTTTGGTTTTGGGTTTTCCAACACACCCCTGTCTCACAGTCTCAAATGCAGGGTAATTGTGCGGCACATGTTCCTCAATTTTCCTAAGCAGTCATGGCTTTTAGGCTGTTACAACTATCCAAAGAGTCATGGCTACTGATCTCTTAATGGTTCTTAACGTTCCCAGCTATCTCAAGCCCATAGAGACTCTGCAGACAGCAAAGTGAATAAACAAAATGTTAAGTACAAAGTTTCAGACATATCCGCAGCCAGCTGAAACTTAGCATGCCCAGGCACGTGTTCTACAGGGCAAAGAGGCCCTTTCCTTGTGTGCCACCATGCTGAATTCAGCCAGTCCTAAATAGCCTTGGGGAGGGGTGTGGCATGTGGCTGCAGGCTGCAGTCCCAGTTCTTAAGCAGCTCCGAGCTCCTTAAAATTACAGGGACTCAGCACAAAACATTGGAGCTTAAAACGTTAACAGTAGAATGGCAGAGCAATCCTCCTAGCCTGCCCGTCGCATCGACACTACATCATAGTGTCAATGTGACACATGTAGCGCCGACGCAGGGGTGCCAATCGGCACCCCTGCATCGGCACTCAAGCAAAGGGACCGGCACTGCAGGCAGCACCGGTACTGTTGCGCCTGTGCCAAGCCTCCCTTGCGTCAGCCAAAGCTGGCCAGTGCAAGGGAGGCTCCGTGTCCATCTGGACACGGGATTGGCAGGGGGGTGGTGGGCGGGACATGGGCAGGCTTGGGATTTGATCATAAGGCCAAATCCTAAGCTCGATTGGATGGCCACACGGCCCCAATTCGGCCATTGTGGTCTCCTTGGATCTGCGCCTGCTGAACAGCAGGCGCAGATCTGAGTTAGCACATTGTGGAGACTGGAGCCTCCCCAGTAGTAAGGGCGCGAATGTTCCCTTGCCATTGGGAGGCTCCAGCCTGTCCTATACTGTGCTTGGATTTGGCATCGGCCTGTTGGTCCTGCCAATCCAGCGCAGTATAGGATTGCGCTCTGTGTGGTTTGAATGGTTTATTAAAGGAACAAAAATCACAGTGACCTATCTTTTAAGAAAGGAATTAGACAATTAGACAATTAGACATTACTTAGAGACACACACAACTAAAACAAGAAAGCTAAGCTCCTTTATATGAAGATTTCCTCAAGGAAAGGAAATACTTGTTCCCAAACTTCGGGGTGGCATTGCAACTGCATTGGCGCTAGAGAATTTGATAGGATTGGGCCTCAAGGCTCCAAGCCTATGCACACTTTCTTGGGAGCAGTCCCCATGGAATGGAATGGGATGTATTCCTCAGGAGACATGCATAGGAATACATTTAAAAAGAAGAAGAATTGGGTGCATACATTTTCACACACATTCTAAGTACTTTTACTTGAACATATACAGGATATAACTGATTTTGATTTCAATGAAATCAACTTCAAATAACAGATTTAGGATTGTAGCTTTAATGTGCAAGTAATAAAAAATACATCAAAAGAAAACAACACAAAAAGAATGGCTAAATGATATATCAAACACGCTGGAAAAAATCTGTGTTTCTTAACATCTTTCTTTCTAGCCTGTATCACAAAATGACAACAGTGTTTTAAGATATAGAATTCTTAAAATAACTCAAAACGAAACAAATCAAGAAAATTAATGACACTTTATTTAATGCAACGCACATTTATTGTCTTGGCATAGCCTCTGACCTATAACCATCTATAGTGCAATCCTATGCCTATCTACTTAGAAATAAGTTCCATTGTGTGCAATGGGGCTTACTACCAGGTAAGTGTGTTTAGGAATGCAGCCCTAGAGCCCAATCCTATGCATGTCTACTCAGAATTAAGTAACATTATAGCTAGGGGTGGAGTTTCTTGGTGATATTTTTCCCCAAAATTTCTGGATTAAAATAGCAAATTGCGGTGTTATGTGTTTTTATCCAAATTTTTATTGTAAATTGTACAAACAGTGCAATAAATAAGGGTGAACGGCCCTACAAAGACAAGCAATTACTGGCACACACACCACAGCCCGAAATAACCTGCTCAAATGTTCCCAAGCTGCACTCTGGTTGCTGCCTGGAACATCAAGAAACGGCTTCTTACTACTTCCACAATCCAATAAAGTCGCCCCCTGCATGCACTGTGAACTATGAACATGCATGTTCATGCGCATTTAAGCAAGGTTCCTCCTGTTTATGACATTCCTCCTCCTGATCCCTTACTGAAAGCTACATGTGGATTCCCCAAAACTTTGTCAAAAATAAACAAAAGTGGTGTTCCTTTTTGTGAAATTGATCTAAATTTGTGTCAAACTGTCCAAAGGGGTGTTTTGACCTAAATTTCGTTTTATGTAGTGTTTTCGGTAGAAATTCTCATTATTTAGCATTTTGTGTTGATCAGCCAAAAAAACTATCCCTAATTATAGCCAATGAGGCTTACTCCCAGGTAAGTGTGGATAGGATTGCAGCCGGGCAGCCCAATCCTGAGCCTGTCAGTGCCCAGAGTTCCAGTGGCGCCAAAACGGCCCTGCCGGGTTACTACTGGAGGTCTCCTTTCTCCCAGGAAGACAGTGGAAATGGGTCTCCTTGACTCAGTGTCTACATTTGAGCAGATGCAGACCGAGGAGACCCATGTCGGACTGTCCGGCTCTGGAGGGGTTTGGAATGTGGCAGCAAAAGCTGCTGCCATCCCTGTTTACTCGCAAGCATGCTCCACCCTTTTCCCGCCCAGTGTCTCATCCTCCCTGTCTCCTTTTGCCCCCATCAGGCTTGCTTTTGGAGTGCCATCCATTCTGCCTGCTCGTTTAGGGGCTAGGCACTGGCTTGGCACCGCCACAGCGTGAGCAGTCAGCTGTCATGGATGTGCTTTATGGCATGTTAGCAACACTTTTAGCCAGTGATACACATGTACCTCCAGTGATAATGGGCTCTGGATTGGGCCCCTAGTCTGTTGAACACATTTTCTATTAGATCACATTCTTGACAATACTGTACCTCCTCCAGGTTGGGAGTATTCATTACAAGGGGACTCATCCTGGGGTCTTTTGTAATGCTTCAGAAGTGTGACAATAGCATCATGCCCTGAAATACAGTAGGTGTTATGATGAATGAATAATAAGCAAATAACAACAATAACGAAGTGGCAAAGTATTTCACAGCACAACCCTTAATCTCACTGTGCTACTACATATATTGTCAGCAGATAGCAGTTAAACATGGGATTCTTCAACACAGCATGAACACATAACAGAATAACAAATTGTATTGCTTTTAGTGCTACAAAAACCTATGAATGGAATTAGATGTGTCTGTGATGGGCAATGATAATTCTAATGTACAACTTTGAATGCTCTGGAAATCTCTCCCCAGACACACAGCCCCATATTCAGCTGCTCGGGTCCTATATTAGCAGCAATAGTAAAATGCCTACTGCTGCTTCCTACTGGATTCACAGCAGCCACCAGAGTCTCCTCGGGAGAAGGGGATGTTTGTCCCCTTTCCCTGAGAAATGCTGCAGGCCCTACAATGAGACTCATCGAGTCTCCACTGGCTATTTTACCAGCGGAGACATGAGCAGCCCCATGTCAGGATGCCCAGCCTGATGAGGGGAATGAGGATCTACTGACAGAAGCAACCACCAGCCCCACCCCCTGGCTAAGCCCACTTCCCTCTTCCCCTGCCCAGTTCCATCCCTCCCTCCTCCCACCCCAACGGGCATTACCAACAACCAGTGTTGCTGGAGTGCCATCTGTCTGTTCGTACCACCCTTACTACCCCATCATGGGTAGTACCATCTCTCCGGGTGCCGTAAACATGTTCTATGGCACATTTATGACACCAAGAGCCGGCAGTGTGCATAAACAACCTAAATCTACCCCCACCTCCACGTGCGGACAACTAAATTGAGAGAAACAGTGTTGATTGCCTCTCTTAGGCTACAAGGGCATCACATTCTGGCTCCAAGGCACTCTTAGTCATTATTTATTTATTTATTATTCATTATTTATGAATAATTAGTCATTTATTTATTTATTTGAATTATTTTTACCCTGCCTTTCTGCCACAATTTTAGGTACCCAAAGTGGTTTACAACAATAAAAACAATACGAGGTAAAAGATTAAAAACAATACTAAAACACTAAAGCATTTAAACAATAAAACAAATCAGTCTCCCAATGGATCACACAACTATTAAAATTACATTCATTAAACAGTGCCAGCCAATCATATCAACAGTTATTCTCAGTCATGGCTTGAGAGAGTTTATCACTACCAACCCTAAAGGGTTGAGGCAGCAGAAGAGCAGAACCCCACAGGCACCATTCACTAGGGATCTTTGCTTTCTACAGCCTAGGGGCTTGCCAGCCATCCTCACCAACCTAGGCAAGTATTGTCTGAGCTGTCCTGGCTCACCCCCTGACCTTGCAAAGGATGCCAATTCCCTACAACCAGTGATGCCATGCAGGGGGTACACGGGGGTACGCGAGTACCGGTTTCTAGGATTACAGCTGGCCCCGCCCATTCGCCCGCCCACTCGTCGACTCCGCCCTCTGCAACGTTTGAATTTCCTGCATGTTTGAGTTGCCTGCATGTTCTCAGAGCCAGGCAGGCAGGCAGGCAGCGAGCGGAGCCTTTCCTTTCCTTGCCACTAAAAAATGAGTTGCTCTGGGGTTTTAACATGATGCCAGGCCTCCTTAACATGTTCTGGGGGTGCTGTGGAATACTGTTGCAACTGTTGGGTCAGTTTAAAATCATCTGAGGCCTCAAAAAGGGCTTTTTTCATGTCACTTCCTGCCACGACATCACTTCTGGCTTATGACGTCACTTCCGGTGGGCGGGTCCCGACACATGCCAATCAAAAGTGAGTACCTGTTCTTAAATCATTTAGATGACACCACTGCCTACAACCCTGGATACCCTACCCTCACGTCACCTGCCTAAGTGACCAGGGGCAATTAAAACCGTGTGACACTATACTGACATCTACACCACACAATCTGGGGTAAGCGAAAAAATTGCCAGCCAAGGCCAATCAGGCTAATGGCAAAAACTCAAAAGCAAACCCAGAAAGGGCGGTGCTTGAAAAAATCCAGCAAACTGGGGCCAGAAGGAGAGCAACCGTCTGGTTACTCAGCCCACCTAGCCCCACTCATGCAGCAGTCATTGAGCTGCTCCCATTTTCATACCTTTGCACGGTGTGCATTAAGTGCCCGGTAAAGGAGGGGCGAAGTGCTATGGCGCTTCACCCTAATTCTGCAAATGACATTGGCCTGCATTTTGGAATTTCATTCAGGGTTTTAGGAAAGGAATATTCTACCAGTTGCCTTCTTAAGGATAGTTCTATATGACTGCAGAACGTGTTGAGATTCAGTAGGTTCATGGGCCATTTTCATGCCAGGGCAGATCTGTGAAATGTCAGAAATACAGCACAGCATAGCAGAAACGACACAGATAGATGATTCTTTGAAGAATTTCTGCAGGAAATCAAGGATAACTATCTTTAAAGGGATTTTATGCTGCTGCCCATCGTAGGAGAAGCAGAGTTTCCTTCCACACAAAATCAATAGCAGTCCCTGACTTCCTAATGGACTTCATGGATAACTGCAGCCTAATGTTGTCTGTGATACCTTGTTCAGCGATAACAGAAAAAAGAAAAAAGAAACTTCACCTTAAAGCCTTGTCTATCCTTTGCAGGCAGAAACTGCCTTTTCTGAGCTGAAGTACATAGTGATGCATTTGAAATATTTTTATTTCATTCGAGCTGAGGAAGCTTGCAGCTGCATTTGCGTGGAATTAAAGCTTTGTTTTTATCATAGTAACATTTCTGAGAACATAAATCTCAAGCTTGGTATTCCTTGTTCTCTCAGTGTCAGAAGCGGACACCACAATGACAGACACTAGCTAGGTGCTTGGGATGAGCTGGTTTTCCTTATGTGGTCCTATCCTCTGTGGTTTACAATGCTGTTTTTCATGTAGAAACTGTAAAGCCAAGAGTGTAATACCTTTCTCATAGGCCCACATCAAACACGTCTGTTCATCTTTTTCACCACTAGACCTGCTGGGATCACAAGCGACAAGATTCATATCGGCTCCATTGTCCAGTAAAAACTGGACAAGACGGATATGGCCATGATAGCAAGCAGAATGTAGCCCTAGAAAGATAAGCGGGGAAAGTGCGCAGGGAAGTGGGGAGGAGGAAAACAAGCATTGCCGTAAGCAATATTTTTATAGCAATGTAATAGGGCTTGTTGTAGAACTATAAAACTCATATATTGATTTCCTTGAAAAAGGAATTTCTTCTAAAACAAATTACTCTAAGAAAACATTGTTCTGTCGTAAGCCCATCTCACCAGCCTTGTGATACAACACTTATACAATCTGCAAAAAAACAAAAACCACAGTGGCACAAGTGGGGCACTGGCCTACTGGCGCCAGATCCAGTTTTTAATGTAACAAAGTGCCAAGGAGCATTTCTGTGTTCTTGATGTCATGGATCACAGGAGATGCATAAGATCTAGGTGTACCTCAAGCTGATGCAGTTCCCCACAAGGGAGGTGTGCAGGTTCTCCTTCATTTATATTGGGAGTGTGGAAGGAGAATATGAAACCCATTCATGAATTTTATTTTGGCTCTTTCAGCAACCTTGGAAAAGTTTCCATGTTTATAAGGTAGTAACAATGCAAGCAATATGCTGGTAGTTTCCTTAGTAAAAAAAAATGTAGGAAGTCTTATCTTAGAAGATGTTCACCCCACACCCTGTGTGTCTATGCTACACATTATAAATAGCCAACAGCCAGCCTGATCTTGCACCAGGCAGCGGCGCTCACGCACAGTGCCTAAGCAACAGCCGTTGCAAATGTGGCATAAGATATGTTGTGGTGGCCACCTGACAAGCCATGCTGGAGGGGAGGATCACATCACTCAGAGCTGGGCCTCCCTGTCAGTGGCAGGAGCAGCCGGAGTGGCGTACAGTAAGCTTCCCGTTAAGCCATGGGTGTGGGAGGGTGGGGGAAAGGTGTGGAAGCGGAGAAACTGTGTGGAGGGAGATGGTTCAGGCCCATGAGTTGGAGGAGACAGTGGCAGAGGACGGGATCCGATGTTCCCTTACCCCAAGGAGATCTCTAGCTTCTTCTGCCCCGCAGGGTACAGTGGCAGCTGCAGTAATGCAGGGTGAGCGAGCAGCACAAGACTGGGCCTGAAGTGGTCCAAGGGCAGCATCTCACACCCAAGGGAGTTTTGTTTCAATTTTACAGTTTCTTGGAAAGGGATGAGTGTTGCAAAGATAAGCACAAACCAGATACTCAATAATTTCTCCAAATACCAAGTCTGATCTTGTATCATAAAACCTGATAAGACCTCATGTTCATTGCTGGGCAAATAGATATTGATCTGGAGATGATTAGAGTCCTCTATTTATTGAGAGGGAAAAGTGGGATATAAATCATTTAAATGAATGAATGAATGAATGAATGAATGAATGAATGAATGAATGAAT
>JAJKFI010000028.1:13644784-13695134 GCA_029204185.1 Lerista edwardsae | reverse complement strand
ATAGATAGATAGATAGATAGATAGATAGATAGATAGATAGATAGATAGATAGATAGATAGATAGACAGACAGACAGACAGACAGACAGACAGACATAATGTTCATACTTAAATTTTTTAATCTGGATTGCACCAAATATTCAACTGGAAAAAAACGGGGGATGGAGAGAACATAGTGTTTCTGAGGGACCAGAAATGTCCCCTAAAAGACCTCTCTTACTCTTACACTCTTCACCTGTTGGCAACTCCCCAATTAGTTGCTGTTTTAGCATAATTTTGTCTCCTTAACTGTCTTCTTCCTGGAAACAGTAATATCATCATACAGCCAAATGTGCTTATATGAGAATCTGAAGGAAAAAAAAAAAGCCAATTCAGAAGGACAGCAATCCTTACTGAATTGCATTGCTCTCATAATCAGGGTGACCAGATGTCATAACCATAAAGGAGGACACAGCACCCCAAAATGTAGGGCATTCAAGAAAAATGTAGGACGTTGCAAAATAAAGGCTACAAACACTCATATGCAGTATTGGTTTTGGGGTGTCTTGTCCGTTAATGCAACCCAATGACCGAAGGAACAAAGCAAGTGGTACAAGCAGCCCTTCTTGAAACTGGCACCCCCTGTAAGTCTTGAAATGGAGGGCATTTTGATATTTACCCAGGACAGAATGCTGGAATATAGGATATGTCCTGGAAAAAGAGGACATCTGGTCAACCTGCTCATATTGAACCAAGCAAGGATCCTAATGATGGTGTCCGGACACCATGCAGGCAATCAAATTTGGCGACGTAACTACACCATTGCGGGCAAACATTGTCATGTCAGTGAGCGGTGTTTTCTGTATCATGTAACTTTCTCTAGGAAAGCATAAACTCGTATGTACTTTTTTTTTTTTGATGAATATCAGGGAGGGCAAGAAAATCAGGGAGTTTAAGAAAATGCATTAGCACATAATGTACACAGAATTCAGTCAATCACAGTAATGAACATGAGCTGTGGAGGTTGGAGAGTGCTAGAATTAGCTCAATGATCCAGAAGGCAGCATAAACCCACAGCTCTGTTTGGTTAATAGACAACAACTTTTAACAGTTTATTCAACATTCACTCCATTGGCTTCTAACTGTGGCAATGGATAGTCACTTTGAGAGACTCCTTCATATGAATGGTCATAGAGGATGAAAGGGACAAAATCAAAGGACGAGTCTGTGATAAACGTTCATTAGGTTTTTGCTGGGATTTGAAGCAATGTTGCCAGAAAATAGAGGCAGAAGGCACAGAAACTGGGAGAGGAACTTGTGACAGATAAGCACTGAAAAAATGGCGGGGGTGGGAGGCTAAAGATGCCTTCCTAGAAACCACTTCTGAATAAAGAGTCAGGAGCTTACTACACTACTTGGGTGGTGTCTTGGGCAGTGATTCAGTGAATGTCCTGTGGGAATATCCTGAGGTTTTTAATGTGAGGACCAGAAAGAAGACTTCAGGAAGGAGCTTCCAGAGTCCTAAATTGACCTGAAATGTGGAACCAGCCTTTTTTTTTTTCCAGGGAAGTTGTCCAGTATGTAAGTGTGACTGGGGTGGAGATAAAAAGGGATAATTGACTATAATGTTTTGAGGGAATTGAACCAGTGACAGGGACTAGTCATATTTGAGAGCTGGCATGTTAGTAACATTATGATCAGTCAGAGGCGGATCTACAGGGAGGGCAAAGCTCTAAGTGTTGCAAGAAGCCTTACCCTGTCATGTAAATCCCTCCTCTCCCTTGCTGCTGTAGCCAGTAAGCAACGCCAAGATGTTGCTGTTCCCTGTGAGGATTGGCTAAAACGGTGCAGGAGAGGAGTGATTTCCACTGCAAGGTAAGGCTTCTTGCAAAACTTAGAGCTTTGCCCTCCCTTAGATCTGCCTCTGTGATCAATAGAACATCTGAAGCAAACAAAGCAACTTGTTAATTATTTTTAAAAAAGTTTGCCTTCTTGGTTCAGTTTAAAATTGGGCTATATGAGCACTCTTACACCTCTGCTTTATCAGGTTAACAGGGAAAAGGATATGGACTCCTCAGTCCATGATTTCAACCATTAAACAGCCAAACAACAGCAACAGCAACAGCAACAGCAGCAGCAACAACAGCAGCAGCAGCAGCAGCAGCAGCAGCAGCAGCAGCAACAACAACAACAACAACAACAACATCAACCCACCATCAGATAATCTCTTCAGGGTTACCATGGCTTTGAAGAAAGCCATTCATTTTTGAGGGTTATCTAAGAAAACGTTTGTCTAGTGTTGCATTTTTACTGACTCAGCAGGATCATACAGGTAATAAAAACACTGTTCTTATCTGATTATTATCTATCCCATGGTACCAGAAAAGACGGTGGATGCTAGCAAACGTCATGTACAGAGACGGGCTCTGAGAAAAGGGGTTTTTACTTACAGCCATTTGATAAGCAGGTGAACATAAATGCATTTGTATTAAAAGCATCAAATGATAAATTATTAAACCAATTCCCAGTTACCCTGCTGGCTGATGTGATCCCACTGCAGGAAGTAGCAAAAGATTACGCGGAAATTCTTTCGACAGTTATTGTTCCTCAGCTTCTACACATAGGGTCCTCAGATGAAAGATCACCTAAGTACCCAATTGACCATGATCCCCACTTGAAAAGGGCTGTACTCCTTTGCAATCTTATTTGCTGTCTGCAGTTACCGAGCACACTTAGCTGGCTGATGTCCAAACCTCTCAGGCTGCAATTCTATACACACATACCTAAGAGTAGGCACCAGTGACGACACTGGAAATGAGTAAGCATGTACAGGATGTATGGGATGTACGGGAGGCCAAGAAAGCGGAGGAACGCATGGCTAGCAACATAAAGGGGAATAATAAAAGCTTCTTCAAATATGTTAGAAGCAGGAAACCTGCCAGGGAGGTGATTGGCCCGCTGGATGGTAAGGGAGGGAAAGAGGAGATAAAAGGGGACTTGGAGATTGCAGAGAAATTAAATGAATTCTTTGCGTCCGTCTTCACAGCAGAAGAACTTGGGCAGATACCACAGCCCGAACAGCGCTTCCTAACTAAGGAATTAAAGCAGATAATGGTTAATAAGGAAGATGTTTTAGATCAAATTGATAAACTACATATAAATAAGTCACCAGGCCCAGATGTTATACACCCAAGAGTTATTAAGGAACTAAAGAACGAAGTTGCTGACCTCTTAACTAGAGTATGCAACTTGTCCCTTCAAACGGCCACGGTGCCAGAGGATTGGAGGATAGCCAATGTCACGCCAATCTTTAAGAAAGGGAAAAGGGGGGGACCCTGGAAACTACAGGCCAGTCAGCCTAACGTCTGTTCCGGGTAAGATGGTGGAAAGCGTCATCAAAGATAAAATCCTAAAACGCGTAGAGGAGCAAGTACTGCTAAATAAAAGGAATGTCAGCATGGCTTCTGTAAGGGTAGGTCTTGCCTCACAAACCTTTTGGAATTCTTTGAAAAGGTCAACAGGCACGTGGATGTGGTATGGGTGAACCTGTGGATATCATATACCTGGATTTTCAGAAGGCGTTTGACACAGTCCCCCACCAAAGGCTGCTGAAGAAACTTCACAATCAGGGACTAAGCGGGCAGGTCCTCTTATGGATCCAGAATTGGTTGAGGGCCAGGAAACAGAGAGTGGGGGTCAATGGGCAATTTTCACAATGGAGAGAGGTAAAAAGTGGAGTGCCCCAGGGATCTGTCTTGGGGCCCATGCTTTTCAATTTATTCATAAATGACCTGGAGACAGGGATAAGCAGCGAGGTGGCCAAGTTTGCAGATGACACTAAACTTTTCCGGGTGGTGAAAACCAGAACGGATTGTGAAGAGCTCCAGAAGGATCTCTCCAAGTTGGGGGAATGGGCAGCCAAATGGCAGATGTGTTTCAACATAGACAAATGTAAAGTGATGCACATTGGGGCAAAAAACCAAAACTTCACCTATAGGCTAATGGGTTCTGAGCTGTCTGTGACAGCTCAGGAGAGAGATCTTGGGGTGCAGGTGGACAATTCAATGAAGGTATCGACCCAGTGTGCGGCAGCAATTAAGAAGGCCAATTCCATGCTTGGGGTAATTAAAAAAGGGGTTGAGAATAAAACAGCCAATATTATCATGCCATTGTACAAATCGATGGTAAGGCCGCACCTGGAATATTGTGTCCAGTTCTGGTTGCCACATCTCAAAAAGGACATAGTGGAGCTGGAAAAGGTGCAGAAGAGAGCGACAAAAATGATTACGGGGCTGGGGCACCTCTCTTCTGAAGAAAGACTGCAGCGTTTGGGGCTCTTCAGTCTAGAAAAAAGGCACCTGAGGGGGGACATGATTGAGACATACAAAATTATGCATGGAAGGGATAGAGTCGATAAAGGGATGTTCTTTTCCCTCTCTCAAAACACCAGGACCAGGGGGCATCTGCTAAAACTGAGGGTTGGGAGAGTTAAAACAGATAAAAGGAAGTACTTTTTTACCCAGCGGGTAGTTAATCTGTGGAACTCTTTGCCACAGGAGGTGGTGATGGCATCTGGTCTTGATGCCTTTAAGAGGGGATTGGACAGATTTCTGGAAGAAAAGTCCATCGTGGGCTATAGGCAATGATGGGTTGTAACCTCCGTACATTAGTTGTAGGCTACTACAGAGTACCGGGAGACAACAAGCATCTTGTTGTCTCATGCCTCCCTGGGACACCTGGTGGGCCGCTGTGAGATACAGGAAGCTGGACTAGTTGCTTATCCGGCTTGTTGAGGCAGGTGGGCCGTACCCTGACTGGATTTGCAAAGGATACCTATTGGCTCGGGCCAGGGTGAGCCCGGCGCAGGCATGTTGCCAACACCTTCGGGTCAGAGATGAGGGACCCCAGCTTGATTTCCGAGCTGGCGTCTGGAGTCAGGGTGTACACCCACGATCATCATGATCACCTGGGGAGGCAGACGGCCAGAGCCGTTTCCCCATAGTCCTGCACACTTGGGTTTTTAGTTGCTCTGCTGCAAGTTCTTGTTTGTTGTTAAAATGTTTAATAAAGTGGCCCAGTTAGTCCAATTCTTGGTCTTGCGTGATTATTATGGGGGGTGCGGGGTAATAAACTCTCATCCCACATCCTTTAAAATCTTCAGGTCAACTCTGCAAGTCACCATCAATGCAAAGCTAGAAAAGATCAGATTTGGTTGTTTAGCTTTTAATTTTTCCCTTCTGAGTTGCCTGTTTCGATTAATTCCTGTCTCTCTCTGTGTCTCTCAATACAAATATATATTTTGTGGATTAACTGATGAGGACTAAAGATCAAACTAGATTTGGAATGTGCAGATGCCACTTTTTTGTTAAACAGAATTTGCAGAAGCAAAACTACAATAGGTGTAAGACAGATTTAGAACACAGCTCCTGCCATGATTCTGTTTTTGATTGCATCTGGTCATGTGCTATTTTAATTAGAAAAAAACACCTTTCATTAATTGTCAATGGGAGGGTTTTTTCACCATTAAAATAGTGTGTAGAAAGGTAATACTGGGATCAGGATCAGAACCAAAGCAGAAGGAATGATTAACAAATATAAAGGTCGTAGGCCAGACAAGGCCCATGGAAGCTCTTTACCTGACTCTCAAGTACTCCAAGCACCACCATCAGCTGTTATCAGCTGCAGATCAGCAATCCACAGCATCAGCTGCATATAGAGGATTGTTCTTTTCCCTCTCTCACAACACCAGAACTAGGAGACATCCATAAAAATTGAGTGTTGGGAGTGTTAGAGCAGATAAAAGAAAATACCCTTTTACCTAGTGAATAATTAATCTGTGGAACTTCTTGTCACAGGAGGCGGTGATGGAATCTGGCCAAGGATCCTTTAAAAGGGATTGGACAGATTTCTGAAGGAAAAGTCCATCGCAGGCTACAGGCCATGATGGGTGGTAAAAAGGTAAAGGTTTCCCACGACAGAATGGTCTCGTCGTGACCGACTATAGAGGGCGGTGCTCATCTCCGTTTCTAAGCCGAAGAGCTTAGTCCAAAGCTTGTCCAAAGACAAGCTTGTCCAAAGACAAGCTTCCATAGTCATGTGGCCAGCATGACTATATGCCAAGGCACACGGAACGCCATTACCTTCCCACCGAAGTGGTACCTATTGATCTACTTGCATTTTTACATGCTTTTGAACTGCTAGGTTGGCAGGAGCTGGTACAAGCGATGGGAGCTCACTCCATCGCATGGTCTCAAACTGCCAACCTTCCGGTCAGCAGCTCAGCAGTTTAACCCGCAGCGCCACCACATCCCTATGATGGGTGGTGCAACCTCGTTATTTTAGAAGCAGGCTATCTCAGAATGTCAGCTGCAAGGGAGTTGCAACAGGATGCAGGCATCTTGTTGTCTTATGCGCTCCCTGAGGCATTTGATGGGCCACTGTGAGATACAGGAAGCTGGGCTAGATGGGCCTTTGGCTTGATCCAGCAGGTCACTTCTTATGTTCTTCAGCTGCTGTGATATCAGCTGCTGTGGTATCACTGCTGAAAGGGCAACCCACATGATAAATCAAAGTGTTCCATATCTTGAAAATATCAAAGTTTACATATTTTCTCAAATTTCATTTGCAGCTGAAATCCTAAGAGAAAAAGGCTTATTTCCATCCAACCCCTGCTTAATGACATTGCTTCCTGCTTAGTGATACTTCTGGCACTCAGGAGGCATCATGAAAGCTATCTGGTCCACTGTATGAAACAAGTTTGACACCCTTAGTCTAATCTATCTCCACCACTGTATGATTTCACCCCATTTTGTCTCCTTTGCATGCTATTTACGAAGAGGGGCTTACACAGTTCAGACCTAAATTGATCCTCAACCACAGAAAGATCTGGCACTCAAAGAGAGACTAGGATCCAAATTCTATCCCCCATTATCTTGAGTGGTGGTGGTACCAGATGGCCTGGGAGAGGTAAGTAAAAAAATTTCCTTAGTCACTTCCTAACCATCAAAAGATCTCCTTGGACCTGCACTAGTTCATTTGCTGGCATACAGTACATCCAAGGAGAGGGTTAGGGTTAGCATGTCCTAGCATGTGATGCTGCCACTGGGATCCACCTCCAAACCACCCCATCCTGCCTGAATCTCCCCTGAACTGCCCATAACCCACCTCTGCCATCACATTACCAGCTCTGATGCAGGCTGGGTCTTTCTGTGTCAGGTGTGCAGATTTGCGTCAATGGCCCCAACACACATGACAGCAGTGCATGACAGCTGTATGCCTTCTGCAGTGCCACAGAGACAATTATAACAGTGGGTTGGGAGGTCCATTGCCATTAATGCCCAATAGAGTTGGGTAGTTGGAGTCACAGACTTGCTCCTCTCATATATGCCCCTGTTCCATCTTCCCTATGTGAAATTATGTAAAGAAAAATAGCCCGTAGGGTGACTACGAACAACTTTTGCAGAACAACTAAGTGGTGTAGGTTTAGTCAGAATTCACAAGAAGAGATGGCTAAGAAGCTTATGGCAGCATCCTTCCTGACTCCATCTCAAGTGGAAGAAAGCAAAGAAAAAACATTGACACCCCTTTTCGCTGCACAAACATTAGCAACATTGGCGACATTTTTACCCTTTTCTTCTGCGACACTTTGACCTTTTTCAACTTTACCACTTCTCTCCCTCTGCTTCCATGACCTGAAAGCCTGGCCAGGCATGGCTAGCCAGTCAAAATATATGACATCGAACATGTCAAAGTATAGAGCCAATGTGTTTGAATTTCAGAGGGTGCTTTCAAAACAGCTTTGGATAATTGTAAATAATGAATTATTTTCCTTCTTTAATGCTTGCAACTCTGTCCTCGGTTGCCATGGAGATTTCAAGTTTCAAAATGTGCTACTTTGAGAGTAAGACATTTTCAGCTTCCAGGCTCTCTCTCTCTCTCTCTCTCTCTCTCTCTCTCTCTCTCTCTCTCTCTGTCTGTCTGTCTGTCTGTCTGTCTGTCTGGGAAGTAAATGCAGATTTGAAAATAAATCATCTGCAACAGTATCCTGATTTATTCCTTTTTAGGAATAAATTAACTAACCAATAATAAGTCCTTTTCTGCCCTGTATGCTGAGTGAACATACCTTCTCCCCTCCCACAGCCCAGTATTATAATTATATTGGTTCAGCGAACACACATCAAGACTTAAATATCAAGGGCTCTTGATGGAAAAAAGAATTACAAACCTGAGTCATGCTGCTTCTACAGTTTTTTAATGAGGGAGTAGGAGGTATGTAATGCATTCATGACTCACAGAGAATATGTTAAATTTATCCCAGCAGGTACTAGTGTGTAGGAAGGGGGTGTAGCAGCTTACATTTGGTTGTGACACTAGCAGAATGATATTGTGGAAACAACTGGTGGAAGGAATAAGGGTTTGAGAGGCCAGTGCTCCTGGGCTGGGTGTGAAAAATGGAGAAAGGATAACAATAAGTGCCACAGGGATGAATATATTTTGCACTGAATGAGCATTGAATAAATGAGACAAGGAAGGAAGGAGCAGACCGCCTCTATATGGAAACTGACCAAATCCTTGTTGGGTCAGGTGGCTGAATATACAGCTGCAGTTTTATTTTGTCCTGGCAGAGCTCCTGTTTCTTTACCAACTGTGTACAGTCAATAGTTGGTTTCCCATCACCAAATCCCAATTCTACAGAAAGTTGCATTTGGGGAATAGCCTGCCTGTCATACAACAGTTAGAGGAATAGGAGTCTGCTCAAAAAAAGGTAGCAATCCTCAGGGGCGGTTCTAGTCAGAACCGCGCCCATGGCAGGGAATGACATTGCCCCCCCCCGCAACGGCATGATGTCACGACGTCATGACGTTCTGGGGTGTGGCTTCCTTCCCGGCTCGGAGGGCGGGGAGCGGCCGCTGTGCCTTCTGAGCTGGGAGGGAAGCCACTGGGGCGCGCACTCCGGGCCAGGGGTTTAAAGTGCACTTTAAACCCCCGGCCCGGAGTGCGCAGTGCCCGCTCCCCCGCCCTGTCTGCCGGGGCGCGCAAGCACTTTAAAGTGCTCACGTGTCCCAGCGGACAGGAGGGGAGCGAACCACTGGGGCACACTCCGGGCCGGGGGTTTAAAGTGCACTTTAAACCCCCAGCTCGGAGTGCGCAGCACCCGCTCCCCACCCTGTCTGCCGGGGCGCACGAGCACTTTAAAGTGCTCGTGCATCCTGGCGGACAGGAGGGGAGCGGGCGCGGCGGGAGCCATGTTGGGGGGCGCAGGGGGCGCCATGCCATCGGCACCCCCCAAGATGGCCCCAAGATGGCACCCAGGGCTCTTGCGCCCCATAGCCCCCCTAGATCCGCAACTGGCAATCCTAGCTGGGCTATCTCTGACAATCCTAGTGGTGAAAGTCTCTGATTTACCTTTGTTTGCCTATTTGTCACCTGTTTTGCACATTTCTACCATCTCAGAGGCTTCTTTGATTCCTTAGCATCTTGAAGTGACCTGCTACATCATTTGAAGTCAGCAGCTATGCTTGCCCTACTGTGTCATTATTTATACTTTGAGCATCTTCTTCTTCTTGACCAGCTGACTAGAGGACAAAGGGCCCAGCTCTGAGTCAGCTCTCTGGACCATGAAGCCCACCTAATTTCCAGGAAGGAGAAATTCAAGTGGGTCAGGTGACTCCAAGTATTCAATCCCAGAGATAAATTCTATAAACAGTGGCATTATGCAATGCCCTTTGCACATGTAGGACCATTCACCCTTATTTATTGTGCTGTTTGTACAATTTGCAATAAAAATTTGGATAAAAACCCCACAATTTGCTATTTAATAAAATTTTTTTGAAAAATCATGAAAATACCACTCCTACCTATGGTTGCTATATACAATCAATCCTCATTATCTGCTAGGGTTAGGTTTCTGAAATTCTCGCAGATCCTATGGGATCAATGGGGTTAAGTACAAGGGATGCTTTATCTGCCATTAGGAGAATCCAGCAGTGACCTTCAGGGAGATAGCAAAGTGCAGCAGGAAGTGCCAAAAGATCTCTGAATCCTGTAGAGTCCTTCCAGAGGTGGCAGGGATCTGCAGAATGGCAACTGCAACCAGCATGGACCTGTTAAACATAGCTGATGCATGCTTCGGCTGGCTATTTTAAATGGGTCAGTGCTGGTCGCAGGTGCCATTCTGAAGGTCCCTGCAGCCTTTAGAAGGTCTCTGCAGCCTTTGGAAGGTCTCTGCATAGTGGATAATAAGGAGAGAGGTGTAGATAATGAGAAAAGTAGAAAGTGCAGATAAACAAGGTTGCAGATAACAAGGTCACATACAAAAAGGATTGACTATATTTCTATCTCAAAACAGGATATGATCTCTTTGTTAATTGATGCATCTATTTTACCTTTGTACCTTACTGAACACAAAGGAAAAAAACCACTTTAATTATAGTTTTCTAGTAACTTACCATCCGCCTTGCTGCCCTCTTCCATTAAAAGCTTTGCAATGTTGAGAAATCCTTTGGCAGAAGCTAAGTGAAGTGGTCTGTCGCCAACTTCTCCACTCACATTCACATCAGCACCAAATTTCAGCAAGAGTCGGGTTACCTAAATATTTTATTGCTCTGAATTAAAATGGGCAACTGTCATATTTTCCATGAAATCAGAAGACACTACGTACATTGGATGTTCTAATATTTGAAAATGCTATTTCATAAAACATCAGGAGTACGTACTATATCGAACCACTGTCGTGAGGATTAGGCTTATTGTGGTCTCCATCTATAATTAAATCGCATGTACACAGAATACTCCTTTGCTCAATGGCAGATGTCGGTGCCTTTTCTCAAAATGACACTGACAACAAGGGGATGAGAGCAGAACAAGCCTATTAGTTTAACTGACCTAAGTAGCATAACAGAGGCCCATGAATTAGATATGTCAACGCTATAGTTACTTTTATGAAAGCAAACAAAACAAAACAAAACAAAACAAAACAACATGAAAGGACCACATGTGTTTCAGCAAAATTTGATAAAACTGTGACGAGTTGTTCAAAAGTGACCTGCACCAAAATAAAATACACCAGCCTCTCATGAAGGTCTTTCTCATGTAACTAGATGAAGAAGTGAATTTATATAACTTCTAAAAAAGAACATCTCAGAAACACACACTATTAAGCACACTGCTGCTGTAACTGAATATATGATTACAGTACTTTCAACTCTGTCAGCACAATCCTAGTACGCCCGTCATGTCAACGCTACGTCATAGCATTGACACAACACACATAGTGCTGACGCGGGGGCGCTGATCGGCACCCCCGCATTGCCCATTGCACCCATGGCAAGCCTCCTTCATGTCGGCCAAAGCTGGCTGGCGCAAGGGAGGCTCCCAGTGGTGGCATCTAAATGATTTAAGAACAGGAACTCACTTTTGATTGGCACGTGTCAGGACCCGCCCACCAGAAGTGATGTCATAAGCCGGAGGCTGGCGGAGCCCAGGTCTACCCACGGCTGGTTCCTATGGGTAGACCCCTTCGCCCCTCTAGGAATCCAGAGTTGCTCCCTTTAACCCTCTGAGTGCCGGCCAACCAAGAAGAAAAGCTCTTTGCAGAGAAATCAGGAGGGGGGAAGCACCGCGAAGTAAAGTGGGCAGAGTCAGCCCTAATTTTAACAAGTGGAGCTGAGTTCCCCCGCGTTTCCCCTGCATGACATCACTGGAGGCTCCGTGTCTATCCAGACACGGGATTGGCGGGGTTTGGGGGCAGGATGGGATGGGCTTGGGATTCGGCCATACGGCCGAATCCTAAGCCCTATCGGGATGCCGCACAGCCACGATTCGGGCCACGCAGTCTCCTCATATTTGCGCGCAGATCTGAGTAGCGCATTGGGGAGGCTCCAGCCTGTCCTATGCTTGGATTTGGCATAGATCTGCTGGCCTTGCTCAGGCTGGTCTTTGAACTCAGGCTGTTCCAACCTACTTTTGGTAATGGCCCTCCACATTCATCTTATTAACATGGTAAGGATGCAGAAGGTATGCTTTCCATAGGCTATGCTTAACTAGAGTCAAATGCTTAAGAATCCCTTTGTCAGTGGCATTGCGACAGGGGGCAGACCAAACCAGATGACATCCACCAGGTGACACAGTGGCCAAAATTTTGTTGCCACAGTGGCAACAACAGTAGAAGTAAGGAGTTGAAGGAGGCAGCCTACCGAGGGTCTTGAATAACCCCTAAAATCTGGAGTTTGTACTGTAAAACCCAAGCAATCTTTTCTAAGAGTGCCAATGGGACGGTATATCCTAATGATGTGTCTCAGGACCATTTGCAATGTCTCAGGGGATACTGGGCCTCAAGGACACTGACTGCACACAAGTATCTAAGAGATCACATCCCAGCTGAACTGTCTCTATTGATAACGCACAGCTGAATTGCCCCAATTGAGAAATCTTGTCGGGCAGCGCAATCCTGGCACGCCCGTCGCATCAACGCTATGTCATAGCATCAGTGCAATGTCAGTAGTGCCGACGAGGGGGCTCCGAGCGGCACCCCCGTATTGGTACCACCTGCACCGAGCCTTCCTTGCATCAGCTGAAGCCGGATAGCGCAAAGGAGGCTCCATGTCGGGACGGGCATGGGATTGGCGGGGAAGGCGTTTCTGGGCATGGGGGAGGGCGGGATGCAGGTGGCCTTCTGATTTGGCCATAAGGAGCCCTAATTCAGGCCGCACGGTCTCCTCGGATCTGTGCCTGCTCTTTAGGAGGTGCAGATCCGAGGAGCACATTGGGGAAGCTGGAGCTTCCCTTTTGGTAAGGGCGCGAACGTGCCCTTGCCGTGGGGATGCTCCAGCTTTCCTGACGCAGCACTGGATATGGTGCTGACCGGCCGGCCTCGCCAGTCAGGCGCTGTGCTGGATTGCACCCTGAGTGACCTTAGGCAATTCAAAATTGATTAATCTGTGCTATCCAGTGATGTCATTCAGGGGGAACGGACCAGAACGGGTGTTCCGGATCTTAACGGGCTCCGTGGCTGGTTCCGGGTTCCCAACAAGTGCCAATCAAAAGTGAGTTCCTGTTCCTAAATCATTTGAATGACATCACTGGTGCTATCTCATTCACACATGCAAAACAGTGACAGATTAACATGTCTGTATAAACAAGTTCAGTTTCTAACAGCTTGAAGCCTCTGCGGATAATGGCAAAGGCTGCTTCTATTTGTGAAACAAGGAATGTTCATCACTACAAAGTCCTCCCTCTATAATAAACAACGTATCTTGCCAGTTCACTAAATGACTTACTTGTTCATGGCCATAATATGCTGCAATATGTAAAGGGCTGAAAAAAACTGCATCTTGAACATTGACATATGCCCCATGTTGCAGAAGAATATCTACAGCCTAGAAGGAAATAGAAGAAACATACCAGTAAAGAGCATTGCCACAGTCACTTTGTACACTGAAATGATGCAATGTGGCATGTAAAATGCACAGATATTATAAAGGGATGAGCACCAAATAATACATATTTCTGTGTTGCCCAATAAATGCATTTGGAAATTGCCTCGTAAAAGAGCTAGTAAAAAAAAGTAAGCTTTGAACTGACTGATCAAGGTAGTTCAAACTGGCCTTTACTTTTTTCTATAGACCTGAGAAAAAAACAGAAGTGAAACCACATACTCTCTCTCTCTCTCTCTCTCTCTCTCTGCAATCTTAACCTGTGCTGGAACAGGCAGGCAGGCTGGCCTGCACTGTATACAACACAGGTTGGGAACAGGTGAGAGCCTCCACAGGACAAGTGGACAAATGTCCCTTTACCCCGGGGTAGGTGCCAGCCGCCACTATGGTGCTTCTTAGATCTGCCCCTGCCCCAAATTGGGGCTGCGTGGCCCAGGGACGGGGGGTTGGATGTGGCCTAATGGACACATCCAGGCTCCACTCGCTTCCCCAGGGTGCTCCACTCGGCTGGCACAGGAGTGGCTTACCGGGGGCTTGCAGGACGGATGCAACTGCCTGTGTCAGCCTTGTGCCAGAAGCGCTGGCACAAACATGTTTTACAGCAGTCGCGTCAGCACTTGGCCGACGCAAACGGCTGGCATCAAACTTGGCCAAAGAGGTAGTGGCAGATTGCACTTTCTCATATATTTGTAATTTTTTTTCTTCCCAACTTACACTTCCAGATTAATTCACAAGGTCAAAATAGAGATAAACAATGATCAAAATAGAAATGAGAATGAGATTGCTTTGGAATACCTATTTATTTATGTATTTCTTTCTTTGAAGGATGAAGAGACTATGTCGATTCACCAGTTACCACTTCCTGAATTGTAATAGCTGTACAGGTGCTACCCGCACCTCCACTGCCCATTGGTCTATGTTTTTTTTCTTTTTCTTCAAGCAAGAGTCATCAGCACAGCAGAAAGGCTATTCACCTACTACAGAGTTTCCTACCGTACTAATTGGGTCCTCAGAACCCAACCATCCAATAACAATTTGGTTTTTCTTCACTCAACCAATTGCTTTTATTTGCAAGATGACCTGTGCTCTTTCCTCATTCGTAGCTTCCTTAATACTGCTTCATTTTGGATGTTATCAAAAGCCTTTGCAGATATAAGCAAATTATGTCCACTTCCACAAGATAGCATCAATTGAGGCTTTATTTAAGGGTTAGAAAGTATATCAACAAATGCTGCATAAGATAAAACGAAGGATTTTCTCTCTTGGGCAAGGGTAACAGATAAGAAATCTTCTAACAAAATTTAATCAATTATTATTGACTTTCTAGCAGGTGAAATTAAAATGAGAAAGACAGCTTTGACAATTAAGCCACACGCATGAGCAAAAGTAGCTCTGTGTATCACTGTGTTAACACATCTGAAGGATCAGGGATGCTTTTCTGAACCTTTTTTTTTTTAATTAAGCCATTCAACCCCAAACACGATGAAATTCTGAGCACTGGCCTAATTCTTTCCAATTTATATTAGTAGATACTGATATAATCACTCATGTCCTCTAGATATGATTCGCTCAAAAACGAGAAGACTTATTAACTCCTTGTAGCTCTGTACAAATTTCAGATTATGTTAATGATCACACAAGACAGGCTTTGTGAAGACAAGACTGAATTATTGTAAGACTGACAGAAAGCCACTTGACAGATGTGAGATATAATGAATGGAGTTATTTATTGAAGAACAAAGTCTAATTAAATATTGCATCTTATTCATCTCTTTAGACGTGGTAAGATATAGGCCCAAAATTAAAACATGCTCTGATTTTGCATTCAGCACATCTCATTGTGTGGTATTGTCTATAGCTGTCGACCTCTATCTCTATCTATAGGCTCTTCTCACCTATATTTTTGGCATCAGGCCAATCCTATCAAAAATCCTATATTTAGGCCAATCCTATCAAAAACCATCCTGCCAATGCACCCAAGCCACTAAAGCACCTGACATCCTGCGGGGGGGGGGAGTCCCAGAGAGCTCCTGCAGGTAAGGGAACATGTGTTCCCTTGGCTGAAGGGTAGCCCATGCTGCCCCACTGGGTCTACGTGGACTTGCCCCAGCAACGTAGCTAGCACAAGTCCAAGTGTACCCAGGAAGGCACATTGAGTGCAGAAAGGGGTGTAGGATATTGGCAGTGCCACTGCTGTTGATACCGCTTCTTCCTGGCCTCAATCCGCCCATCCCAGTCCCATTCTGTTCACCTCCCGCCTCCTCCACTGACTTACCAGTGCTGAGGGTCATTGATGGGTTGCTGGCATGCAGCTACTTGTGGTGGCCACAAATTTCAGCTGCAAATGGTATTTCATGTTTTGCGACACCCATAAAGGAGTACTAGTTTTGGCAGTGCAAGGCCCTCATAGGATTGGCCTTTTTTATGGGGTTTAATTGCAATTGTTGTATACAGCAAGTCTCCCATGTTTTATGTAACTAGAATTGTGGTAGCTCAGCTTTCCTGTTCTCATGAGGAAATATCACATTGCTTTCAGAGTCTTGAGGCCCCTCTAACACACCCCTTCCCCCCCCCCAATCCTGCCTTTCTGCTTACCATCTAATCTGATTAATAATTCTGTAGGATCCAAAGTTTACTATTTGATATTTAGTGACCAAATAATGTCACTAGCAGCGCAATCCTATGCTGCGCTGGAGCAGGCAGGCCAGATTTTTGCCCTTAAACCATGGCTCCTGCCTCCCCAATGGCTTCCTCGGATCTGTGCCCCCAATTTCGCAGGCACAGGTCCGAGGAAGCTGTGTGGCCTGGGGACAAGGTCTTGGATGTGGTCTAATAGTTTTGAACACCATAGCCTAGAGACCATCCTCAGTTTTAAAAATACATTTTTGTGAACAGAAGTAGTTGAGTTGTATCTCAAATTCCTTGAACATTGTCATGTAAATTTGCACTTTTCTCATTGTAAAGTTGAGGCTTGGGCCTGTTCATTAAGAGCCAAACCAGCCAGCTACAGTCTAAAGCAAATACTGTACACCAAATTACAGCAGCGATGAAATGTTTATGTACAAGGCTAGCCCAGCTGAATTGGACTGTCTCCTTCACAGCAATGCCCTTCAGTTTCTTGGTGTTAAGAGTACTGATTGCTAAGTGGCTTAAAGAGCTGCTCTGCGGTTGTGCTAAGGCTACCTCCTACAAGGCAAGTGAGAGTCAATTGCTCATTTGGTCAACTCACTTAGAAACTAAGAGCCCAATCCGATCCAACTTTCCAGGGCTGATGTAGCCATGCCAATGGGGTGTGCACAGCATCCTTCAGTGGGGTATAGTCAGGGAGACCTCCTCAAGGTAAGGGAACCTTGCCTTGGTTGTGGCTACACCAGCACTGGAAAGTTGTGGCTACACCATTGTGGCTAAAACAGCGCTGGAAAATTGGATAGGATTGAGCCTTAAGTTGATTTATTTCACAATTTTTTCCTGAACGAAATCTTCTGAATTAATTGAGTGTCTGGGTCCTTACCTGCCCATGCACTGTACCTTTCCCTTTTTTCCCTCCTCCCTATTTTCCAGTGATTGTAAGATCACTGGGCCTCAGACTTGTCACCTTGTTTGTTCGTTCTTTTTACCCAGAACCACCAATGTCCCCTTGCATTCTCCAAGAGTGTGGGGGGCTCTCCCTATCTAGCGCTCCCTTTCGGAGCCTATGATGGCTGAAGGGGGAGAAAAAAGAGAATTTCTGGCCAGGAGTGTCCTTGTTTGTTCTTTCCTCTGTTAATAAAATAAATATATAGCTTTTTCATGACGCATGGACGGTTATGTGCCCATACCCTGAACTGAACTGAACCCTAAACTGAACAGAAATGGTTGTGGATTTGTAAAATACAATTTGAAAAAGAAAAAAAAGTGATGAAAAGAGAAACACCATTTGAAAATAAGGTCTGCAGTGTACAGTACAGTGTCCTCTCTCTAGATCTAGAATGTAATGAACATAATGCAATTTAATTGCTTTTATAAAGAAAAAAAAGCCCCCGAAGCAGAAAAGGTAAATTAGAGCTCATCTTGCTATAGTTTTAATGAAACATCATGTATAATTGGGTCAATGTGGGTTTTTTTTCCCTTTAAGCCTTCTATCCGCAATTAAAAATTAAAGAACTCTTAACTTGTACACTGAATGATCTACTTGGAATCAGGGAGTTGCAAATTAATCTGTCTAGTTATCCCAAAATCAAAATTTATTAACAGAGCCCACATTAGAATTCTCTTCCCCTCTAATTATGTTTAAGGTGAAATAATGCAAGATGCTGAGTGAATCTCAACATAAAACGCAGGGTCAGCAGCCAACAGTGATAGATGGAAGGCAGTAAACTAAAACTGTTAGGGTGATTCGACACATGCAATAGTACAAGTAATTGTCCTACGTGTGAATTTCCTTAGGATTGTACTAATTTAAAGACAAACTGGTAAACTGGAAGTATAACCATAGCCATTTATCTGGATGCAACTGCTATGCTTTTCACAATAGATGTGGCTCCAAAAGATTGTCATCATTTTAGAAATCACCCCCTAAAAATGTGTGCAATTGGATGCGTATGGACATATGGCTCCATATACACACAAATAAATATCATCACAACAAGGCTTGTGAGAACCACCAGATATTTCACCAACCTGCTGTGCTTTCAATTCTGTATCAGGAATTTGTTGCCAGGTGACAGCCTTTGTAAGGAGCTTTATCTGTGTTCATTAGTTGTAATGCTTGTAATGCATAGTTTTGCTTGTCGTACATAATCCAAACTTTTGCCTTCCAGAACTCCTAGTTATTTAAATTTAATCTTGTGACCTCAGTGTCAAATGGACCTTTTGTAGCCTGTTATTTAGTATTAGGAAGAATTTATTGATGATAAGGGCGGTTGGACAGTGGAACAGATTGCAGAGGGAGGTGGTGGATTCTCCCTCACTGGAGACCTTCAGGCAGAGGCTCAACAGGCACCTGTTGGAGATGCTCTTGGAGGATTTCCTGCTATAGGCAGGGGGTTGGACTAGATGACTTTGTAGATCCCTTCCAACTCTAAGATTCTATACGACTCTCAATTCAGACTGTCAACTAAAGTTGTGCTAAAGTATCTGGAGCTCCCAGCAGCCAGGTTGCAGCAACTGACCTCTTGGTAGATGACCTCCTGGTATTCCGGCACCTGACCTAGGCACCCGGTGGGAGATAGGGCTGAGGCATTAGTCTCATAGTTGGCCAGGCCTCCTTTCTCCCCTTCATGTGACCTCTTGTATCACCAGTGCCCTACTGCATCCACGGGTAGATGCGTTGCAGGACTTCCATTTAGGCTGCAGTACCAGCCTGATCTAGTGTCTAGTCTGCTGACCCAAAGAGCAATCAGTCCTGACTGCAACAGCCCTGTCAGTCTTTCCTTCCAAATTAAAAACCTACTTCAGTGTAAGGAGCTGCCAAGCCTTTGTTTCTGGTTATACCCTCAGGTCTTGTCCTCTGCCTTTTACCCTGCACTGCCTCTGTTTGCTGTCTCAAAACTTCAGCCCCACCCAGTGGTGTTATCCTACCGGTAAGCTGGGCGGGACATCCGGGTGATCGGCAGCTCGCCCGTTGCGTACCGCAGCGTTACGCCATTTGCGTATCATACACAAGCGGCGTAATTGATTACGCAAACGGCGTAACGCTGCGGTACGCGGTGGGCGGGCTGCCGATCACCTGGATGTCCCGCCCAGCCAGTGGTGGTATTCAAATAAATTAACAACCGGTTCTATGACGTCATAGCCGGAGCAAAAAAAAAACCCAAAGCCAGCTGAGGTAAGCAAGTGGGCAGGGCCCGGCCGTTTAACAACCGGTTCTATAGAACCTGGGAGAACCCCCTGAATAACACCACTGCGCCCAGCGTACCGGTAGGATAACACCACTGGCCCCACCTGTTCTGGGACATGCACACACCTCTGGTCCTCTTGGCTTGGATCCCAGAACCCGGCTGCCTGGAGCCAGACCTTGGCTGAGATCAGATACAGGCATGTGTCAGTATCCACTGATTCGGTATCCACAGTTTTAGTTATCCATGGATACAACAGACACTGGGACATGGATTAAAAAGATAGGGGAACATTAAACAATTTTTTTTACCTTGTTACAGCAAAACCACTGATGTTCCTCTATCTTTAAAAAGCCACCCCCAGTATACATGGTTCCAGTTATCCACAGTGTGGTCTGGAACGGAACCCCAGCTGATACTGGGACATGCCTGCACTGTACAATTAAAAATAATGTATGGAAAGTGGTGGGGAAAGCATTACAAAAACTGGAAATAAAGAGGCACAGAAATTAGTAAATTTGTTTCTCTACCCTTTTTAAGCTAGGATAATCTTCCTAAGATGAAGACTAAAAATATGTGAGAAATGCTCATACCAGTGCAATGTTCTAGTCCCAAGTTTGGTGGGATGCAGAAAATCGACTTGCTAATTCAGTATCAGATGGTTCTGTTGTCATACCTTCATTACTGATAGTTCACTGTAGTTAAAAACCTAGGATGAGCTCTCAAATGTATTTTTATTTACTAGCAGAGTGCATTATGGGGTTTGTAGTGTTAAAGAGCTGTAATAGCCATAAAGTCTTGCTCATGCTTATTTAGCTTTAAATAAGAACAGTGATGTCATGCACCCACTACGCACCACTACACAAGTATCGGTTCCTAGAAGTTGAGCTGGCCCCGCCCACTCAAAGCTGGCCCCATCAGCTGGTTGGCTCAGCAGCTGCGCATGCGTACTGCACGCCCACAGCCGTTGCCTGCACTTTCTGTGAGGAGGCAGGCAGGCAGGCAGCATGGTGGTGGCGGCAGCAGTGGAGCGAGAGGACTGGAGGTGGCGGCGGCGGCAGCAGCGGTGGCGGTGGTGGCAGCAGCAGCAGCGAGGGAGACCCGGGAATAAGGCAGCAAGCATGAGAAGGTAGGCTGTCTGGGGCTCCCGCTCCCTCCAGCCACGCAGATCCAGCGTCCCAGTTCCTCCTGCAGCCTCCCCCCAGCCCCAGCCCCCACGTGGTCTTTTTTTGGCCACCCGTTCCCCCTCCTGCTCCTTGCCAGCCGGCCCGGCGCTCGGTCGGGCACCCATGTGGTCGCGCGGCCCAGTGGGTGTCGGTTCCCCCTCCTGCTCCTTGCCGGCTCCTTGCATTTAACATTAAAGTTAAATGGCTCCCTGTCCCAAAAGGGCTCACAATCTAGTACAGTCTAGCCTGCTATTTAACCAGGGAACAGTTGCAGCAAAATATGTCTATACACATCTCTAGAAAGCAAAGCAATAGAAGTTAAATCAACACTAACCACAAGCTGAAGTTATTATAAACATGATCACATCCATGGCAACCATCATGACATCACTTCCGGCTATGACCTAACTTCCTGTCATGACATCACTTCCGGCTATGACCTTACTTTCTGCCAGGACATCACTTCTGGCTTATGATGTCACTTCTGGTGGGCGGACCCCGACAAGTGCCAATCAAAAGTGAGTACCTGTTCCTAAATCATTTGGATGACACCACTGCATAAGAACATAAGAACATAAGAAGAGCCCTGCTGGATCAGGCCAAAGGCCCATCTAGTCCAGCTTCTCATATCTCACAGCGGCCCACCAGGTGCCCCAGGGAGGCATGAGACAACAAAATGCTTGCATCCTGTTGCCACTCCCTTGCACCCGGCACTCTGAAGTAGCCTACTACTAATGTAAGGAGGTTGCACAACCCATCATGGCCCACGATAGACTTTTCTTCCAGAAATCTGTCCAATCCCCTTTTAAAGGCATCTAGGCCAGATGCCATCCCACCTCCTGTGGCAAAGAGTTCCACAGATTAATTACCAGCTGGGTAAAAAAGTATTTACTTTTATCTGTTTTAACTCTCCCAACACTCAGTTTTAGCGGATGTCCCCTGGTTCTGGTGTTTTGAGAGAGGGAAAACATCCTTCTATCGACTCTATCCCTTCAATGCATAATTTTGTTACATTGAATATACATTGTTACACATACATTGAATTGTATAAAGATTTTGTGTCCTAAAGCTGTATAAAGTCCCATATGCATACCTATTTTGTTCCATGTCACAGCTGATGCTGTAAGACTTGATCAGATTTAGCATGAAAGGGTTAAAATAATGCAAGAATCTAAGTGCAATGCTGTAGATGTATTAAAACATGGAGGGTCTGCAAATTGCGGGACTACAAAATGTTTCTTGATATGTGATAAGAATGAAAGTATCCTGCTTCAAATGCACAATAGATTCAGTGGAAACACACTGGGCTTCAGTATGGCCTACATAATTCATTGAGTATGATTTGGAAGCATGTGACTGAGCCTGTCTTTCAGAGCACAATCCTAACCTGGAGTTAGGCAGCACAGTTAGGCGAGCAAAATTTGGCCGGCACAAGGGACACCGGAAAGTGTGTTTGGACCACTCTCGGAGTCAGGGAGGATGGTGCACATCTATGTGCTGGTCTTTCTGACCCTGAGAGTGGTGCAAACATACTTTACGGTGTCCTTTGTGCCAGTACAACTTTGCTGGCCTAACTGTGCCAGCCTAACTCCAGATTAGGTTTGTGCCCTCAGTTCCTATTACTTTTGCTTCTTCCTTTCTGCCAGGGCCAACCCCCAAACTTCAAGCTCCTGAAGTGGTGTACCAAATGCCACTACCTCCTCTGTGCAGTGCTTGAAGCACGAAACACTGCTCCACCATATCCAGCACTATGCTGGTTGCCTCCATCATTTCCAAATTGCTTTTCAACACAAAGTTCACAAAGCTGTTTACAGGCAAAAAAATAAAAATAAAGTTAAATGGCTCCCTGTCCCAAAAGGGCTCACAGTCTAAAAAAAAAAATGCAGAACAGCAACAGCAACAGCCACTAGAAAAGATACTGTGCTGCGGTGAAGAGGGACAATTACTCTCCCCCTGCTAAATATAAAAGGAACACCACTTGAAAAAGTGTAACTTGCCCAGCTAACAGGAGCAATTTTCCTGTTATAGCCCAATCCAGCATGCAATGTCCTTTATGGTGGTATAACAGCTGGGCTGCCATTGAGCTATTGCCACAAATGGGCAGGCATAGCATGTGCAGTAGTGGCTCCTGAAGCATTCACCAGTGCTGGTACATTGGCAGCAGAAGAATATCATAGGCAAGGAAAGAGAGGTCAGGGCGGACCTCGGGGCAGTGACATGCCAGGCTCTGATCTCCTCTTTCCCAGGCTGCCCCTCCCTAGCAACATGACTGACATAGGTCCAACAAAACCCGACTTGGGCAACGAAGCAGAGCTGCTCATTCTGTGATCTTTCTCCACCACCAATGGATGCAGCTGGCATTACGTCAGCACAGCTTCATTGATGTTAATGGTGGGCGATAGGGTTGAAGCATTAGTCTCATAGTCCTTCTTTGTCCCCATCATGTGACATGTTTCTTCCCAACTGCTAGGACCACTAGGGCTTTATCCATTATTTCTATTTTCTCCCCAGCATTCATATAGTTGTGAGTAAACATATTGCAAGTGTAAAAAGACAACATCAAAATACCTATATAAACTTGTGTGTGTGTGTGTGTGTGTGTGCGCGCACGCATGCACGTGCGCCTGTTAGGTACATGAACGTTTTGTGCTAGTGCCTGGTTCTTTTTGATTGCCTTCTGTTATTTTGGTTGCTTTCAGTACATCTTGTCACATGCTTTGTTAACTTGCTTTGTATGCATGCAAGGCTCAAATTGGAAGGAAAAAAATCACTTGGCTCAAGCAATTCTTATTTCTGTCTGACAGATGTAGATTCTTCACATAGGTCCTGTAATGCTTATTGTCCTTCTTGAATTCCAGTTGGCAGCACTTCCCTTGCCACATGATGTTGACAATGAAAGACTGCACTTAAACATTCTTTCCAAAATAAGGCATAGTTGGGCAGGAATTTCAATAAGACAAAATCCAGGCTACACCAAGAGGCAATTGTTATGCTGGAAATGTGCTGAAGAGCAATTAAATGCTTAAAGGTAAATGGAAAAAACAATGACTGTTCCTGTTTTACGTGGAAATGAATACGAGATTTCTCAAGTGGCAAAGTACTCATCATAGCCACAAGTCAGTGAACAAACGGAGCATACTTATTTGATTCAAAATTGCATGTCCTTGGCAGAAATTTGGGAGAAATGGTACTATTTAAACCTTCACTTGAATGCATTTTTTAAAGATTTTGGACTTTTCAGTATGGGAGAAATGGAGAGAAGTGTCTATGCCCATACAAAGTATGTAGCATTTGAAGAAGAAAACAACATTAACTATAACTTTTGTTCTTCAAGAGTTGTCACACATACATTCCTTTCACTTTGTTACTTGGAGCATGTTCTAAATTTCGCAGGCTATTAAAACGGTACTAAAGTGGCAACTGAACAGCATTTTAGGAAATACCATATGCAATGTAAGCTAATGATTAGTGTTTTTGCTGACTGCTATTTGTATGGAATAGACACAGGCACTTTACTTATGTTGCAGTGGAGGGAGAGAAATGAGGACAAGGCCCCCCTTCCATCCTTATACAGTATATGAAGTAGATATTCTGAGGTGGGAGAGATACCTCCTCTATCAGGTTAAGTGCCAAAGTAGATGACATGCTGGAGATAAAAAGCAAATCTCCTCACACCTCTGGAAACCGAAAGGAGGTTGTGCTGGGCTGTGGATTTAATTGGAACGGCGGGAGTCCTTAACACCGTTCCGATAAACCACTTTTCTGATCACAATCAGTCCCACCTGCTCCACCTCCCCTCCTCCCAAATATGGAACCTCAGATGAGGAAAAGCAGCTGTCAGTGCAATTTGGGTCAGGAAAATGGCCTGTTAGGAAAGGCACTCTCTTCGCACGCAAACACACTTTGTGGATCTAATGACTACCCTCTGTGACTGCATTTATGTGGGAAAACTTTGAGGGGACTCTCCATGTGACTAATCTGGTCTCACCCTAACAGACAACCCTGCCAAGAAATTCCTGCCAAGGGGTAATTAAGTACATGTGGGGTCATAAGTAACCAGTCAATGAAGAATTAAGAGCCAGAACAAATGTTCAGTTACAGGAACTTGACCCACTTGGGACTTGTTCTGTGTTCTTTTTTTCCATTTGAAAAATCTATTCTTATGTTCAGAGAATGGAGGTACAGTATTTCTGTGGGATGTCTCAGTCATGGCCAGCACCTGTCTATGGCAATCATCTCGTGGAGGTATTCAGGTTTACTTGCCCATGTGCATACCACATCACCATGTGAATTCTCCATCTAATGTTACTTGAGCCTGGTAAAAGATTGTGATCATGGTGGAGGGGGGAAGCAACTGCATAGAAAAATGAACCATAAATATGCTTTATTAAGCCATTAACCATAAATTAAGGTTTATGGCCTTAAGTTATCACCCAGATGGATAATCCTCACTTTTTACAGAAGATGCTATTGTGCCAATAGCAGGAATCAGGCTGTTCATGTTGCTTCACTCTGTGAATTTCCTAGTTGTGCCTGTTGGCCATGTGAATGGTGACTAGGATCAGTCCAGTCCAATAATAAGATACTCTCCCCCCCACCTCCACTGGACATTGTGCTTTATGAACTGTGTGTGCAGGGTATAAATATATATATATATAAAACACATATGTGTCTGTATGGATAGGGTCAACAGTCTAAAAGGGCAAATGAGGAAAACAGCAGAAGCAGAAGGGGAAAAGACAAGCTTAGGAAGGATGAATGCAAACACTTCTGAGTTGAAAAGTATGAAAGACTCACAGCGCAATCCTAAGCAGGACGGCGCACATTGGATGCTGGCCTTTCTTACTCTGAGAGCGGTCAAAACATACTTTACGGTGTCCCTCGTACTGGTCAAACTTTGCTGGCCTAATTTATGCCAGTATATCGCCGGGTTAAGATTGCGCTCTGAGTTTTTTTACTCGGATTTCATTTTTGTAATGATTTGACATTTATTTATATAATGCATAGCCCCAAACATGACTGAATAAATGAATATGTAAATAATTGTTTCTCTTTTGTTTGGGAGAGGGGGAGTAGCACACCTGCAAAGTCAAGCTAAGCATTTTTTATACAGCGAGCCCAAAAGGTTCACCATCACTGGTCTAGTTTGTTCTGTAACAGAAATGGGGAAACTGAGGCTGGTCAGACCTAATTCTCCCCTTGCAGGTTATGCCAGCCTCTCTAAAGGTGTTTTCACACTGCTCATGACCTGGGTTTAACCAGACTGGATCATGATCACTGGGAAAGCATTACAGAAGATGAGAATCATTCACTTGAACAGGCTTTGGCTGACATTGCCGATTTCCCATCAGCCACAGGCAATAGAGTTGTGATAGTGATTGAGGAGGCCAGTAAAACTTGGCACTTTCTTCCTGGAGGCCACAATAACTTTTATGCGCTCCCATCGTTCATGAATGTGTACACATTTCATGATATTCACTGCTATACTCTCTAAATGCCTCTCTAACAGTAATGGTTTTATCACTATGAGACGAAGAGCTTTATTGTGGGGCTGCAGTTACTGAATAGTGCATGTTAAAGTTGAAATTAGGGATCAGCCGGAAATCATATTTTAACTTTGTATCATGGTAGTCTGCCATTTTTACAATCTAGTTGCTAGAACACTAAACATTTTCAGGCTTTGATTTAATTCCAACAGGCATTTTCCTCTAGTGATGACTGGAGCTTTGTTCTTTTAAGGCCCCATCCTATTTGGATGCCACACAGACTAGACAAGATGTTGGTGCAACATCTGTCATAGTCTAAGCCCAGCCAGCAAGAGCAGGGGAGGAGGTAAAACAGTGGAGCACAAGCCACAGTCAATGGTGACATCCCACTACAATGCCATAATGCTGCAGGTCAGCTCACAATGATCTGGGGGGTGGGGACCCATGGCATTGGCACCCTGGCACAAGCCATGCCCCAGGACATACCAGTACACAACCAAGCCACCAAGTATTGGCAAACTAGAAGGGATCGAGCATTCCATTCTGGAGCTGTCACCCCAGCCAGGATTCCTAAAAGGTGGTTCTGCTGCCACCACCAAAACCTGACTCTGCACCCTCTTGGGCCACCATCAGAACCACCAGAATGGTGTTGCTCCATGGTAGTGACAATCCACACAACCCTGCCCAGAATTTCCAGAAGCTGGGCCTGGCCCTCACCAGAGGAGAGACGGCAGGAAGGGGGTGGAGGGCAAGGATGAGGCAGGGAGGAGCAGAGGGAGGGCTGGATTGGGCCGAGGAGGGGAGCAGGACGATGGCAGAGGCTGCCACCGAATCCTATAGCTCCTCCCAAGCACGGTGACAGACACAGGTCTCCTTGGTTCTGCACCAGCTAAAGGGCAGAGGCCATTTCGGCACTGCTGTACCACAATCCTATGCTCACTTTCCTGGGAGTAAGCCCCATTGAACATCTGAGTAGACATGCATAGGATTGTGCTGTCAGGCTTACACATATAGTATAGTAGTAGACCATGAATGCCTATACAACAAACCACTTGCATCACGTTTGCACTTCACTTCTTAAGCCTTAATTTGAACTCTCCAATACATATTCCACATGAGTAAAAATTGTAGAGAAAATTGTAGCAATATATCTGGATTTGCATGCACTCACACCAATATTTAAGGACATGTAGACATGATTTTTCTTTATAATAAGATATTCATGTAGAAAGAGAAATTAGTTCTAGGCTATTGTAATTCTGTATAGTAGGTGATAGTCTTTAGTATCAAACATAAGCATAAATACTAAGCATATTAATTATGCACTGGATGGGTTTCATCTCATTATTTCATCCAAGCCTGCCAACATGTCACCACTGCAGCTGTTGCTGAATTTATGATAGCATAAGGTTCTTACACAGTGAATGGTTTTATCCCCAGGTATCATATCACTGAATATCCTAGGATGATGATGAAGTAATTCTAAGAAATTAACTAGGATACAATAAAAAAGTTAAGAATTTGAAATTGTGAGAATTACAGTGAAATGGAATTATCTCCAATGAATAGGCTGTTTCAGTGGCACTTCATTCATGCTAAAACAAGACAACTATGTTTTAAAAAGCACTTTTCCTCAATGTAGATCACTGGTCCTCAAATGATTTAGACTGGGACCCACTTTTTAGAATGGCACTCCTGTTGGGACCCACCAGATGTCATTAACCTGGAAGTGATGTCATAGCCAGAAGTGACATCATCAAGCAGGAAGGGCTGCTATTTATTGTAACATAATAAATGGACACAACTGGAATGCAAATTGGCATTCTTGGACTGCAGCAAGATTAGGACAAAATATTATGTAAAAGCACTGAACTAAAAACATTTTTTTTTAAAAACACCCTCACTTGAAAATTAAAACTGTTAACACTCACAAAAGGAATCTAGCAAGAGGAAGGTCTGCAGCTTCCAAGATGGCTGCTCCCAGCTCTCTGCGACCCACCTGATATCATGCTGCAGTCCATCAAGTTGGTTCCGACCCATAGTTTGAATAAACTCGTGTAGATAATTTCACATATGAACACAAATGTAAAGTGCCTCACGGACCTGCTACTTTTTGGATGTATTCATACAATATGAATTATGCTTTCCTAGTAGAACTTGACATTAGGTAAGGACTGAATACTTTCCCAATCTGGGAGGGATACATGGTGAATTTCATATCTGTGCCTCTCTCACACTTGATAACGTGCCTGTGTACTGTACTCAGATATCCTTACCAACTGATAAAAGCAAAATGAGAGTCAGGGCTCAATCCATATCCCCCCTTTGGCAGACACAAGCCACTTGCGTTGGCTGAGCGCTGTTGCAAATGTGCCGTAAAGCACGTCTATGCCAGTGTTTCTGGTGCAGGGCTGACACAGGCAGTTGCAGTGGCCCTGCACCGCTGGAGCACATCCCTGGTAAGCTGCTCCTGTGCCAGTTCGGCTGCAAGAATGGCAAGCCAATTTGGCTGGCACAGGGGCTATTCTGGGCGGGTGGAAGGCGGGAGGGAGGGTGGACAGATTTCTGGAGGAAAAGTCCATCGTGGGCTATATGCCATGGTGGGTGGTGTAGCCTCCTTACATTAATAGTAGGCTACTTCAGAATGCCAGGTGCAAGGGAGTGGCACCAGGATGCAAGCATCTTGTTGTCTACTGAGCTCCCTTAGGCACTGGTGGGCCACTGTGAGATACAGGAAGCTGGACTACATGGGCCTTTGGCCTGATCCAGCAGGGCTCTTCTTATGTTCTTATGTTCTTAATCCTATTCCCCTTCCCAGGACCTATTCCCCTTCCCAGGACCAGGATCTATTTGCACAGATCACCTCAGACTTGAACCAGCGATATGGCTCCAAGATGATCCAGAGCAAGGACACAACTGTCTCCTATTCCCGAGGAAGCCTCCAAAATAGCCAAAAATTCCCCCACAGTATGCAGTGTAGCCTTTGCCAGCCTCACTGCATCGCCAAATGGGAATTTAGTTAGAATTGGGCGGTTCACGTATCCCCCCAAAATAAAGTGCACTTGCATAGTGATGTGTCCATACATTCATAGTCACTTTATTTGTTTGTGATATTGGCATGAATTGGTACGACTTTATTAAGTAAGGAAAACAGAAGATATACTGCATATGTGATAGATATATAATACCTGGATTCAGTCTATAACCTGAGGATTTAACTGGATTTAAGACTAAAGTAAGACCACTTAAATCAATTAGTTGTATCCAAAGAAATTTAGAGCCCTAATTCCGGTGGTACACTGCTATCGATGGCTCAAGCTGTTGCACAAGTGCCGTAAGGCACTTTAGAACTAGCAGTAGCAGCATACACCCAGAGCTTCGCCTCAGCACCAAGAGCCATTAAGGGTTTTCAGGGTGGGGGAAGGCAAACGGAAGTGGGGAGGGGGCAGAACTGGGCAAAAGGAGGATAGCCCGAGAGGGAGACTGCGCCTGGGAAGGAAGTGGAGACGGTGGCAGACTCTGATGCCGTATCCTATACGCCCTCCAAAGCCGGGAGATCTGACACAGGTCTTCCTTGGATCTGCACCCACTCAAAAATGGGCACAGATCCAAGGAGACCAACTGGGGCTGCCGTAGGTTGACATGTGATAAGGGAACATTCTCTTACCCCATGAAGACCTGCACTTGCTTCAAGTGGCCCCATAGAATTTAGCAGTAGCCATTTTGGCGCTGTTGGAGCCCTGGGCACTAGGGAAGCATAGGATTGGGCTATTAGATAGTTGCATAAAACACAACGGCAATGACACAAAACAAAAACAAAAATCAACAACAACAAAATGATAAAAATTTCTTTCAGTCGTAGAAGGTTACGACCTTCTTTAGACACAGCTTCAGCCATGATCAGAGAACAGATCAATTTGCAGCAGCCTTGGACAGAAATTTAGATCCTCGTCCTGACATAGCTTATGCTCACCCAGTGCTATCTAGATACTGCACAGATATATTTTACATCACCAATAAAAATGATTTACAACAGACTGTAAAGTTATTCATTTCACAATTCCCAGAGATCACATTTACTGTAGATTGTGAAACAGCAACGGGATATATATTTTGGGATAGGAACAACTTAAAAGCCAGGGACACTTGCTTGTGCAACCATGACAAGGGTAGGACTTCAGATATATGCACAAATGTGCTTATCCCATGTCCATATTTTTGAAAAATAAAAAAAATATAATATTAAATTGCTTATAAAAGATAAGTGTTCCTGAAGATATGGGGAGGTCAATGGAATTGTTCACGGACACAAAGTACAGCAGAAGATTTCAGGGCAAGACTAGGTATTATAATGGGAAAGACCATCCAATGAATGGCTAATTTGCAAATAAATAACATGAGTGGGCCATTCCAAAAAGGTGTTCTTATATTAAAAGTTGGCATTGAGCAGAAAGTTCTCTGCTGAGACCTTTCAACTTGAAATTTTATGGGACTGTGGGGAAAAAGAGGAGACCAAAACCACCATCCCCATTAACATTTTTCATTGCTACTGTTCTGTTTTACAAGGGTTGCAATACTCCTGGTAACTGGTGGCCATCAGTTCCACCTCCTCCAGAAAGCAATGGAGTAATGCTACGTCTTGAAGGAGCATCAATCTATGACTTCCTAATGCCCCAGAACAGGATTTCTCTTTGTAATTGAATATGTATGCAGAAATAGCAATGTCCCAATGTATTGTAAATGAATAGACAGTAATAAGTTGTATGCCTCTGTGTGCCTATGCTGTGTGAGCATATACATCATATATATACGTACATATAGTCATACATATGACTATGAGGCTCAGTAAAATGCTAAACAGATTGATAGTGTTGTCCAAATACAGTCAATCCTCATTATCTGTGCTGGTTAGGTTTCTGGAAATCCTCATGGATAGCAAATTTGCAGACAATGAACCATTGGTCCTATGGGGCCAATGGGGTTAAGTGCAAGGGGTTTCTTATCTGCCATCAGAAGAATCTAGCTGAGACCTTCAGGAAGAAAGAAGAGTGAAGCAGGAAGTACCAAAAGATCTCCGAATGCTTCAGAGACCCTCCAGAGGCTGCAGGGAGCTTCAGAATGGCACCTGCGACCAGCATGGACCCCTTAAACATGGCCAGTGAATGTTTCTGCTGGGCATTTTAAAGGGGCCAGTGCAGGTCATAGGTGCCATTCTGAACGTCCCTGCAGCCTTTGGAAGGTTTCTGCATAGTGGATGAGGACAGAGGCACATATAATGAAGTAGAAGATAAATTTACAGATAGTGAGGACTGACTTTAAATTCATTGATTTTGTTGCTATTAAGCTTCACAATTCCTAAAGGTCTGATTACCAGTCCTGAATTTCGGTATTTTTTCTCCGGAGCCATTTGTGACTCCAGAGCCATCTCCGGAAGCTTTGGCTTTGAAGGCGTGGGGGAGGGACCGCATTACACAGGAGATCAGGCTTTTTGCCACCACCACCCCTCCTGTAGGAATGCAGCTGCTCTTAAACTTAGTTCTGTTGACTAATGTAGCCGAAGGAATTGTGAACACAAGTAGGTATGCATTTATTATTATACTTAGAACTATGAATCCTTAATTATAAAAGTAATTCTGTTCGTAACATTAAACACTTTAGGAAATAATTTCTTTTATAAAATAAATTAGATTGAAACAAAGCATTTCCACAGCAACAAGAAATGAGGTGGTGTGCGAAGTGATTGAAATGAGGTCTAAGTGGTTTGTGCAGAGATAAAATGTTCATGACTAGAAACACATTTTGGTAAAAATATTTCAGAGTTGAGGACTCTAGAGGAAATTCATAAAGGGCATCTTAAGAGAAGAGTAGGATGCCTTAAGGAGATCTCAGGTCACATAGGTCCTTCAGATCATTCAGGGAGGAATTAAAAAGATTTTAGTTACTGTACTGTTATCTGTAAAACTTATTTTCAGAGGACAAAACTTTATTGTGCCATGTTGTATTCCTACCAGAACCTGTCTCAAATTAGTATCTGCAAACCCAGGGCTACAGCTTAGGATGCAATCCAATAGATGGCATAGCACTGAAGCAACGTGGTTGCGTCGGCGCTACAGCGCTTGGGCCGATGCTATCAGTAGTGTTGACCCGAGTGCACTGATGGGGAGCCTCCCTTGCATCAGCCGAACCCAGGCCGCGCAGCTCCCATTTGGGCTGTGCGGCTTCCTCAGACCTGCACCTACAATTTGGTGGTTGAAGATCCGAGGAAGCCATTGGGGAGGCAAGAGCCTCCCATGGTGTAAGGGCACAAACATGCCCTTGTTCCTGTGAGGCTCCTGCACGTGCCAATGCTGTGTTTGATACAGCGCAGGCCAACTGGCCTGCCTGCTCCAGCCCAGCATAGGATTGGGCTGCCCATGTTGTAATCACAAGAGAGTGGTGTTTATATTTACTAGAGACTGCTGTATGGAAAAATATATGCTAAAAGCTGGTGGTTTGATTTTCAATACGGCCAGAGTTTAGAGCTAGTTGAAAAAGACTAACAATGCAGTCCTATGCATGTCTACTCAAAAGTTGTCCCATTTTGTTCAAAATGCCTTCTCCAGGAAAGTGTGTACAGGATTGAAGCCAGAGAGAGAGAGAGAGAGAGAGAGAGAGAGAAACAGAAACAGAAACAGAAACAGAAACAGAGACAGAGAGATTATGGACCCATTTGTGTGTTGGCACCCCTGCAATGGAGAGAAGCGAAATTCTGAATACTCTGCTCTGATACTAAAAGTAGGTATTATATTAATATAAGGCATTGGAAGCCCTGACACTTTGAGGTCTATTTAGCATGCTGCTTATCTGTGCTGTGTTTGCCCCCAAAACAAATTATCCATTTTGTTGCCATAGTAGAACAAAAAAACAAAATATAGTTCAGCCTACAACTGAAAACTGTCACTCTTAAAGTTTATAATAATATAATGGCAGTGTAATTAGGGGTAAACACTAGGCACTGTGGACTCACTAGGACTTACTTCAAAGTGAACTTTCGGCTTTTCTAGACACATCTGGGGGACAAGGTGGAGATTATATGAATAATGTGACCCATACTTTTAGGAGCACCAGGCTCTAATGAAGGCCCTTACATTGTGAGCCCATCATTTCTTAGCAGGCAAGGAAAAGGGGAGTGATTAGGGGCCCGATCCTGTCTGACTTTCCAGAGCTGATACAGCCGCAATGTATCCCCAAGATAAGGGAACAAAGAGGCCTCTGTGACTGCCCCCCCCCACTTCAGGATGCAGCACATGTCTTATTGGCACAGCTGCATCAGTGTTGGAAAATTGAAAAGGATTAGGTCCTAGAAGGGCTTGTGTTAGCACACCATGAGAGTCCCATCAACTCCAGACCCAATCCATAGACTATTTTAAATGTTTGGAAGATGTTCTGCAGAAGAATCTGGATCTCCCAAAAGTATTTTCAACGGTGAGGAACAGCAGCAGAAGAGGGGATTATTCCATCATTTGTTTCATATCTGTTCTATTAATTGCTATGATCAGTTGAGGGCCAAGCTACATGTGACTATGGAATGCATGCATCTTGGGTTTAAAGTTTTTTAAACAGCATCAATGTGTGGCCTGGGGAGGAGAGAAAACTTTTCATTGAGAAGATGGTGCAGAGGAAAACATTACCCCTGCCTTAAACCAGGTTCTGAACTGAGTCACTGCTCTGGATTACAACCCCTACTGCTGCTATTTAACCTGAAAGAAAGAAGGAAAGAAAGAAAAAGAAAGAAAAAAAGAACGAACGAACGAAACTTTCCATCATCGCTTCTAGTTTGACCCCAAAGATAGCTGCAATAGTGGTGATCCACTACACATATAAGTAAACCCTGTGACATGCAAGCACATTTAACTGCACGGGGAGAAGTAGACTGTAAAAGGAAACGTTCTGTCAAAAAATGTGAATTAAAATGCCATAAAGCCTAATCAGGAATTCCTGCAGTGCACACATAATGTACAGCACAATCTAAAGCCCTTTCCCGTTGCAATGCATATTCTGATGCTTAAGAATAATAGTGTTAATTGGCTGTCGAAAGAGGACTTTTGAAATACAAAGCTAATGAGTTTGGAAAGTGATGGTATTTGTACCATTATTTTACAAGAATGGGGGAATATATCATGTTTGAACATAGGAACATAAGAAGAGCCCCACTGGATCAGGCCAGCTTCCTGTATCTCACAGTGGCCCACCAGATGCCTCAGGGAACACACAAGATAACTAGTTACATGCACCTTGTTGCCACATTCTCTTATGGCTTGACAGAGCCGTGCCTGGCTCCGAGTGTGCCCGAGGGTGCCGATTTTGTTTCTTGATTCAGTTGGGCTGCACAGATTTTGTTTCTTTTTTTAAAAAAAAAATACAAACTACTCAACATTTCAAAAGTAAAACAAAATAGCCACAAACGAAGGATAAATCCTGGGTATGCCTACTCAGAGAAGTATGTCCCATTATAATCAGTGGGGCTTACTCCCAAGTAAGTGTGACTAGGATTGTAACATTGGTGGTTGGAAGGTTCCCCCACCTCCAGTCAGCCTGGACTGACATTTGTCTTCATCTTCTTTCCAGTTCTATTGTTGCAGTACATGCAGAAAAGAGAACATACCTCATGGTGACCAGCTATGGTGGCGATATGAAGAGCTGTAAGTGCTCCATAGCCAACTTGTTGAATGTCAGCTCCACTATGCAACAAGGCTGTCACGAGTTCTGCATTGTCCTGAAATGCAGATGGTAATATTTGTGTTCAGAAAAACCTTATTATGTTCAAGGGTGGCATTAGGGATTGTTCAGTTTGGCCCATCTGCATCAAAGATCCTACATGGCCAGGTCAACCCATGAACCCTCAGTACCAAGGGAACTGATAGCGCCCATGTGCCTTCTATGGATGAGAAGGGAGTGCCATGGAGAAGGGGTTATCCCAGGACTAGCATGGCACTAGCATGGATTTTCCTCCTTCATTAAAATTAATGTCATGGGCATGTTAACACAGAACAATATCATTCTAGCAAACTCAAAGATAAACCCCTTTCACCCCTTTTGGACAAATTGTACCAGAGTATGGATTCAGTTCTAATTTTTTTATTCCATTCAAGTTTTTTCCCCCCTATTGTCTTCTATAAATAAAATCTGAACAAAAGAGCCTTAAAATACATCAAGGAGGCACTAACCAGTATATGCTCTCTTATGAATATGCTCTCTTATGAATTCTCAGGTTCTAAAATGAAATCTCATGAATGTGCTATGCCTTCCCATGAGTCTTCACAGTATGTGATAAAAGTCAAAATAAATAAATAAGAGCTGCAACGTTAAAAACATAACTGTTGAATTATATTCATGTGTTGACATTGTCAGACTCGTGACATTTCCCAATAATAATAATGAATAATCATTATTCCTCAGGAGCATTTTGTGGGCAAACTGCTTCTTATAATACTTTAGTACTTGAGAATAAATATTCATCCACTTTACACACGCTGTGACTAGAGCTGCTGCCGAAGTTTGTAATTTGCAGGCTCAGATGATGAAATCTGGCAGCTTGTAATGAACATCTCAAATACGAAACAAGCATTACGACTATTCAGCTCTTTCTCAATCCTCCTGTCTGCCCATTCATTTGCTTACTTTTGTATACAGGTGGTGGCAGCAAGTAGTAAGAAAGGAGAAGCCAGCGTGATGTACCGGTTATAGTGTTAAATGAGGATCTAGGAAATCAGGGTCCAATTCCCCGTTCCAGGGTCCAATTCCCCATAAAGTTCTCAGGGTACCCTAGTCCGGTCCATCATCTCTTAACATGATCTACCTTGTGGGGTTCTCATGGAGATAAAAGAGGGGAACAATGTGTACCATTGTGAGATCTTTGGAGGGTATAAACAAACATTTTTTTTCTGCTGCTACTCCTATGGTAATAGATAGATAGGTAGAAATTTATTTGTCATTGTACTCAAGGTATGAGAACAACGAAATGAGGTGCTCTTCGCATCATACAACTGGACAACACCAAATGACATATACAAATAACAATTAAAATAACACTAAAAACCATACAACCATGAGATATACATTTGTTGAGCCAGGCTGTTAGAAAACATTACTTCCCAGTACAAATAGCAGAGTGCCAAGTGTCAGACATTGATAGGGGGGACTGCCTGATTAATTATAACCCATTTACCTTGTAAGCTGCCAAATGCAGAGCTGTAAACCCATTTCTTGTTAACCGAGATGGACGCAATCCTTTTAGCATAAGAGTCCTAATGTGTGATTTATTACCTGCATAATAAAGATTAGAAATGAAAGTCCATACAAAATAACATATAAATTAACCCCCAAAATAAAAATACATCCTTCTATAAGTTGTAGGGAATGGGTGCCCTCCCAGTATCCATGGGGGTTCTGTTCTAGGGCTCCTGTGGATTTGGAAACCACAAATACAGGGGAAACCTATCTCCACAGTCTCCTGCAGCTCCTCCACACCAGTTAACATCATTTATTTGCTTATTGCTAAAAAAATGTTTCTTCCTTTTTCAGGTCCCTGTAAGCATGAAAGTTTATCGCGACCTGCAGGCAGCCTGAATGTTTGAAAAGACTATACCAAACACTAACAGGAAGAAGGACACTAACCACTTCCTGTTAATGTTCAATGCTCTCTTCAAGCATTCAGGTTGTCTGCAGCCTGACTGCATGCCACTATAAGCCTGCATGCTTATAGCATCCTGTAGAAGGAAGAAACATTTTCTTAGTGGTAAGCAAATGAAGAATGTTAATGGATGAGGGGTGCCTGCCCTGATCCACAGATAAGTAAAACAGCAGAGACTGCTGATATGCAGGGCTCCCTCACTATCCTATGCATGTATATTCAGAAATAAGCCTTATGAAGTGAATTTATCCTGTATCTCAAAAGCATTACAACATAAATAATCTAAACATAAAGCCACTTTTGGTCCGTTTATGCGAAGAAACACGGGGTAAAAATAAAGTACATAAATACAGTAAATAAAGATGAAGTCCTCCATCCTAAAATGAATACCAAGTATGCGATAATAATAGTTAGCATGTTTTTGATCCTGCACTTTACATGTATTTTCTTACTGCCACCCTTATGACAATCTTGTATAGTTAAGAAGGTATTATTATCCCCACAATGCAACTGGGGAGCTGAGACAGGCAGCGCAATCCTAGAGGGGGAGGAGCACTGACGCAACATCATTACGTTGGCGCTCCGCCATTAGCGCCGATGCAGGCGCGCCTAGTGGCACCCCCGCATCAACACTAAAGCAACAGGACCAGCATTGCTGGCAGCGCCGGTCCTGTTGCACCCACGCAGCGCTTCCCTCGCATCGGCTGAAGCCGGCCGGCATGAAGGATTCTCTGTCCTGTATCGGGACGGGATTGGTGGGAAACTGCCAGCTACGTGCACTTTAAGCACCTCACAGCGGGAATCTTGGCCTCCTTCCACCAAGCTAAATAAACCTCTATGCTCTCCCTGTGTACATCAAAAGCCCATGAGCACAAATCAACAGGGAACAGCCCCCGAAAGAGACCCCGAGTTTCCTGACCTTGATCTGGACAGTATAATAGCATATTTGGAGGAATCAATAATAAACTTGAAGCATTCTGTTGACGCAATCCCCAGCACTTTAAACTGGAGACCAACACAGCTGCCAACTGGGGATGAGTCACCTACTGAGCCCCATGACCTGATGGCCACACAAGCAGATGCTGGAACAATGATGCCAACTACCTCAAAGCACCCTAACCAGCTGGACCTGACACAGTTTTGCTCTAAGGATCTGTTGCTGCAGCTTGATATTGAAACAGAGGCGATTGCTGCGTTTAGATCCCTTCCATATGATGAACAATTGAAGATCACTGAAAGACTAGATGCAGTCAAAATGGATTTGTTGAACAACATGAGGAGCACTGGGAATTCCCTAATTCCACCATTGCTGCCCCGACATACGGGATCCAAAGAGGCTACTGCAGGCTCCCAGAGATTAAAGGAGACCAAATTAGTGGCAGACATTCACTGCACTCCCATACAGGATGATCTATTGGCTGCTCCAGAAAACCTGGCTTGCTGCAATGTCATGCCTTGGCATGAGTTGTCTGCTAGATTTTGTCAGCAGCCAGAGACCTCCTCTTGCTGTGGCTGTAACATTGGGGTCCCTGAACCTCTGAATCACATGTTCTTCTTTTGCCCCTGGTATGAAGATCTTTGCACCATTCTTATGAATTCAATGTTGCCTCACCTTTCAGGAGTTAATGCTGATGTCAGCTTACGCTCACTGCTTTCCTCTTCTGATAAAGCAACCATCACACAAGTAGCTATTTATCTTTACGCTGTTATTCAGAGATGCAGAGTCAAATCTGAACTCCATGCTAGCTTACATTTGATATCCCCCTGTAAGGTTAATTATACATCACTGGTTTGCCAAATAAACAAAGCGTCCATTTTAGAAGGGTTTTTTTTTTTTTAGGACCAAGGGTTCAAATACTGTATTGTTGCTGTATTAATGTTGTACTGTGTTTGTTGTACTTTGTATTTTGTTGTATGCCTATTAAAGGTTCCTGAACTGAACTGAACTGATTGGTGGGAGGGGGAGGCGGGACTTGGGAGGCAGCTGTACGGCCACATCCTAAGCCCTGCAGCGAGGCCCCGATTCAGGCCGCGCGGTCTTGGATCTGCACCCGCTCTTTAGCGGGCGTAGATCCGAGGAGCACATAGGGGAGGCTGAAGCCTCCCCTATGGTAAGGGTCACACGCTCCCTTGCCGTGGGGAGGCTCCAGCCTCTCCTAAACAGCTTCGGATATGCAGCCTCGCCAGTCCGGCACTGTTTAGGATTGCACCCTGAGAGGCAATGGCTTGTCTAAGGTTACCTAGTGAGTTTGTGGCAGAGGCAAGATTCAAACCAGGGAAGTACAGCACAAGCTTATGCATGTTTACTATGAAGTAAGCAAGCTGAGTTAAACAAGACTTGGTTTCAGGTATTGCCCAATCCTGTGCTGCCATTGTGCTCTTCAGGGCTGCTGGTGCAAATGGCCAGAGTGCCCATGTGTGACAAAAGCTCCCAGATGTCCCGCCAAAGCAGATAGGTCAGTGGCAGAGGCAGTTTGGAGAAGAGAGGGGACTAGTCAGAGGGAGGTTTGGGGAGGATCTCAGTGGCAGCCATGCACACTAAGATGCTCTGTTCCCTGCCCCGAAATGAATCTCCTTGGACTTATGCCAGCAAATAGCTGGTGTAGGTTTGAGGAAACCCATTGTAGGTTAGGTGAACTATGGAAAGGAAAGGAAGGTTTTACTTACCTCTCTCTGGTGGGGCAGTCAGAGGGTCAGATTGGGATATCAGTCACCATTCTACACCCAGTGGCATTCCTAGAGGGGGGAAAAGGTTAAGTTTTGCAGGAGTCTCTATGTGAAGCAGCCGCTCCTCCTCACATTCAGAGCCATTTGTGGCTTGGAGAGCTGGCTCAGAGGCTTTGCTCTTTGAGCCACAAATATGTCTGAAGGCAAGGGGGAGGGTCCACTTTACACAGCAGCTCAGGTTCCTGCAAAACTTAGCGTTTCACCACCCTCTAGGAAAGCCACTGTCTACACCAGCTCTCATATTAACCATTTTGTAATGTCTAACATCTTACTTATTTAATTAAAACATTTTACCTCACCTCTCCCCTACTGCTGTGAGCACCCAAAGTGGTTCACATTAAAAAAAACCCTATCATTATCATCATCATCTCCATCATCATCATCATCATCATCATTATTATTATTATTATCATCAACAACTGTATTATAAAACAAAAATGCAGCAATAACACTGTAAAAAGCCAAAGGCAGCAGCACAGAAGTCATAAACGTATCACAGTAGATAAAAGAACATAAAAATGTAGCAGCCAAGAATAAAAGCAGCAATAAATAATAAAAAATAAAAGACAGCCATCAAAGGTCGCAATAAAAGCAGACATAAAGCATTAAAAAAACCTAGACACACAATTGAGAAAATTCCTACTACAACCTAACCCTACATAAATGCTAGTCTAAATAAAAATATTTTTAGGCACCGCTGGAACACTTCAAGGGATGAGGCAGTTCTTAACTTATAGGGAAAGAAGTTTCATAGAGTGGTGCCACAGCAGAGAAGACCCTATTCCTAGCTGCCGTTCCCCTCATTTCTTTTGGGGGTGACACACTTAAGAGGTTCTCCGGGAATAAGGCAGAGTGCATGGGAGAAGAGTTAATTGAAATTTTTGGAAAGGGTGTTATTTATTTTACTCAGAAGTAAGCCTATTGTGTTCAGTAAGACTTAGGTTGTAATCCTATCTTATTCACCAGAAACAAACACCTCATTAAAAATTAATTTTTATTTATTTGAAATATGTATACCCCACCTTTTCTCCCAATCTACTGGGCCACCCACAGTAGACAAAATTTATCCATTTTGTCTACATTATCAAAGCACTTCCACATTATTTGTTCGGATTTTTCTGTACACACAAGTGATATCAAACCCAACCATACTTCATGCTGGTCTGAAGAATAGGGGAGAACTTTCAAAAATCTTGTAATTCCTCTCGGTATTTTTGTTATTTTTAAAATGCCCCCTGTTAAGCTAGTCCTGGTATAGACTCTGGTGCATCACTGAGAGAGCAACCTAAGCAACTTTCCAGCACCAGGGTAAGGGCAATGCAGCTCTGAGGTAAGGGAACAAACATTGAGGAGGCTTCTGTGACTGCAGAATGCAACATGTGCCCCATTGGCACAGCTGTGTCAGTGCTGGAAAGTTGGTTAGGATTTAGGCCTCAATACCATAACGATGAGCTGGTTTTCTCAGCAGAAGTACAAAACAAAGGCCTACTACTCAGGCTGGATTTTTTAGAGTTTTCTCAACTAAGAATGCTGAATTCGGCACAAGTGAGATGAAAACACAGGTAGTGGTTTCTTCTTGAACAACAAGGTCACTATGAAAGTGGCCGCCTGATACTGAATATACAGTGGTCCTGCTTTGCAGATTTGGCGCCCAGAGAAAACCAGCTGATTTTTTTTTAATTATCCTAAAAACAAAGGGGACTTTGTAGCTGGAAAACTGTCTAAAACAGGCTATGAATTGTAATCGGTCCACACAAACGCACAATATGGAAATTATAGACTGACAGCCCAATCCTATGCTTCTCTACTCAGAAGTAAGTCCCACTGTAGTTTATGGGGCTTACTTCAAGCAGGTAAGTGCGGATAGGATTGCAGCCTGAATATAGGGAGAAGAGACATGTCCATAAAATGGAATGGGATGTAAACTGGGATGGTCCATGTCCCTGGGCAACTTGAACCCCGGGGGAAAAAAGTCTGCCCTGTCACATGCTTGCATCCACACTTCTCCATGGTGATGGGAGAGAGAGGGCAGGTGAGTGAGTAGGTAAGTAGCTGGACATGAGCTGCAGCAGCTTTGGTTTTCTTCCAGAGCTGCTCTAGAGAGAAGGGGGAACAAAAGGAAAAAGCAGCTACTGCTTCAAATCAGACAGGCTTGCGCCTTCCCCCCTGACTCTGAGAGTGGTCCAAATGCACTTTACGGTGGCCCTTGTGCCAGCCAAACTTTGCTGGCCTAACTGTGCCGGCCTAACTCCAGATTAGGTTTGCACCCTCAGTTACAATTTGGGATCTGTGGCCTTTTCTATTGGTTCAGCTTACACCCATTAATGTGTAAAAAGAACCTGACTTTCACCCCCTTTCCACTTCAGGTAAAATAAGGATGACCATGTAGTATCATCCTGATCATGAGTTAAATTAAATTATACGTTAAGCCACTTTACTATTTTTGTGTAGAGCATTCCACCAATGCCTGCATGGGATTCGACAGGAAGAGCACCAAAGAAGCAAAGGGATTAAAAAATAATCGTGTTCCCGCAAGTTATTAAAAAGGAGCGAAATCATTAAACGTGCCAATAAGAGGGTTACGGAGTATCCTAGCTGAAACACTTACCATCACAAATACAACACAAATGCAGGAGAGACAGCCCATTTTCTGTACGGTAATTTAAATTAACTTTGCTGAAGGCTTCATCAGAGCTGAAAAAAAAAGATTTTACAGATGAGCACAGCTTTCATCCTTTAGCATATTCTCTTTTTATTCGGAAACATTCTAAAAAGGGAAAAGCTCACCATGATTTTATAATGGCACAGGGAAAGAAAGGCCCAATCTACACCACTTTTAAAACCAGAGACCATTCAGATTTAAAATCCTGCAATGGCTGAGAGCAAGTTTCATATATCTGATTTTTTTTTACCCTAGAGTTAAATGAGACATGGCTCAAAGTCACAATGGGGATGAGGTTAGTATCCCACTGCATGTACCCCTTTGCACTATTTATAGTTTTTAAAAAAGTTTAGGTGAAAACCCCAATTTAAGTTTAAAAAAATATATAAAAAGTGTGTGTGTGGGGGGGGCATCATCAGGATACTAACAATGGCAGAGGCTAAGGGCACAATCCTAACCTGAAATTAGGCCAGCACAATTAAATTAGGCCAGAAAAGTTTGGCCGGCACACGTGATACCGTAACATATGTGTGGACCACTCTTGGAGTCAGAGAGGCCAGCACATAGACATGTGACATCCATTTGCCTCCGAGAACGGTCCAAATGCACATTATGGTGGCCCTTTTGCCTGCCAAACTTTGTTGGCCTAACTGTGCCAGCCTAACTCCGGGTTAGGATTGCGCCCTAAGTGCTAAAGCCTTTTTACACACACGCACATACAAACACACGGACACACACACACGGACACGGACACACACGGACACACGGACACACACACACACAGAGAGAGAGAGAGAGAGAGAGAGAGAGAAGCAAGGTTCAAAAAACATGCATGTCTATTTGCTTTTCATTTCCTTACCAAAATGCAAAGCTGCTTTATACTGAGTCAGATTACACAGGCCTGTGAAATTGAGGGTCAGAAAAACGTTTTTTTTTCTTCAAAATTTATAGTGGTTTAGCCAGAAGATTTAGCCAAGAGGGTTAATGCCTCCGTTTGCCTGAAGATAACAGCTGAAGATCTGAAGGTTGTGAGCTTGAGCCTACCGGAAGTCTCTGTGAGCGGCAGACCTTGCAAAACTGTGGTTGATTAAAAGCTACGTTCCAGCTGCCTCGTGTGAGGGGGAGTGTGCTGGTCAGCTGCATCTCTGGGGGAGCAGGGAAGCCTCTTATCAGCCAGCAGAAGACAGACAGTGGCTAAGAAAGAAGGCTAAATCCAGAAAGATCCATCTGTATGAGTGTTGTCCTTGAAAGATAGAACATTTCTGTAAATTGTAAAAACCTTCGGGTTTGTGAATAAAAGCCTGCCTATGTAAATTGCCTTGAGTTACAGTCATTAGAGAAATCTAGTGATCTTAAGAAAGGCGGTATATAAATACAAGTATTATTATTATTATTATTATTATTATTATTATAAATGAATTTGAAGTGCTGATTCCAAAAATGACATCAGCTTTGCCCTATCATGTCTAGTACCCTATCATATCTAATTTTGCTCTATTGTGTCTAGGTGGGTCACGACCCAGCATTGGGAAGCACAGTGATTGTAGTGCTGTAGGCACCTAGGTGCTTTAGCACTTACCTGAAGGATCTGGGAGGCCCTCTGTGGGCCTCCTCAGCGCTGCAAAAAGCCCTGATTTGCTATCAGAGCACACGTCTGGTTCCCCCCCCCCAGGTAAAGAGTAAAGCCCCTGGGTGCCTGCAGCACTGTGATCACTGTGGTGACATCAGGACACCCCTGCAGCCACAGACCCCGCCCTTCCACCGTCCTCCCTGACTCCAGGAGTGGTCCAAATGCTCTTTACGGTGGCCCTTGTGCCAGTCAAACTGTGCTGGCCTAACTCCAGGCTAGGATTGCTCCCTGAACTATCAGCATACAATGCACATGCTTTACTACTGAGGTACAGCTCCTCCCAAGGAGATGGATTTCTTCAGCTGAAGGCTTCATAATTAATATGGGGGTCCCTTTGTCAAAACAGCTTTGACCAAATTCAAGCCACTTCTTTATTTCACCCATCACAATCACCTCTTCAGCCCCCTTTTTCCAGCAACAGAGAATTAAAATGATAAACTCTCAAAATTGATATAAACTGCCACATTTTGGTCTTTCAGCCCTCCATCATGGCTCTTGTTTCCATTGTTCTGAAGTCTGACCTGTCTGAATTCTTCCCCACTATATTTAGCTCTGGGCAGATGGGACCAGACAATGCAGCTTAACTTGGCACCAAATTGCAGGTGGAGGGATCACAGATTTGAACGCTCCTTCAGGAGAAAAGAAAATCTGTACATGGAAAATGAACACAGCAGAAAGACAGCTCGCCTAGACAGTGCTTGACTTGCTAGAGATTCCAACAAGGAGCCTGGCCTTTTTACTGTTTGGGACAGTTTGCTTAGCTAGTATTTTTAGAAGGGTGTGGGAGATGCGATTTGGTGAAAATCAAGGGAGGAGATGTAGGTATTGTAGGTCTTTCTCATTATTCAAGTACTGGTTAAGAACCCTTGTCTCTTAATCTAGGGGAGGGATCTTGGATGACTGTGGGCTGGATCTTTTTAGAGACTTGCTTTCCCCTTTTGAAACCTGGTGCCGAAGCAACTGGCTTGGTCAAAAGGGATTTTTTTTTTCAACTTTAGCCTTAAACCCCATTTTCCAAAGTGATTTAGGCTTAACATTCTATGCTCCATTGGCACTGTTGACATTCTCAAACATTCTCAAATGGAATTCTTAAATGGAATTACATTCTCTAATGCAATTAAGATTCACTAGCTTCTTGGAAAATTTGCCCCATGTAACATCTGCTTAGTATACAGGTTGTGATCTTTCCTTGGGATGGAGAGGTCAAAGTAAAAAGGTTAATGCACTTAGCATTATATTCAACAGTAATCTGACTCTGAAAGTGTGAACTACATTTATTTGAAACAGCATCTGCAGAGGGCTCTGATCAGGACTATTGAGAGCTGGCAGTGGGAAAGGCAAGATGCCTGATTGCATCCCCCCTTCCTAAATTTTCCTACAGACCACTACTATATTTTATTAAACAAATTTTTAATTGACAGTTTTAACTTAGCATGAACAAGATTACTTTCCTTACTTTGAGTAGTGCTACGGTATTTCTTTTCTTTCACCCCTGCAAAGTCCTCCTCGTTTGCTTTTTCTTCTGATAATAATGCACAGGCATCCAAGGACTGCCCTTCACACTCTCCATCATTACTATGGGATGATTTTCAAACAAAGTATTTGAATTGTACTAATACATGTTGGTGCTATGGAAAAGACCGGTGCTGCCGAGCAGTAACCGGCTCAAAGGACAACAATGCCCCAGCCCCTGAGCCACCCGGGCCACCCAACCCAGTGCCTGGAATCGCTTCATTTCAGAGCTTTCCGAGCAAGGGAGAGGGTGGGCAGGCTGCAAAGTGTGTCACATTTCTCCCCGCACTGCGCACTACCGCAACCGGTGCCTGCTCCGCCCACCTCCCCTGGCAGCACCACAAATACGCCTCTGCTGTGCTGCATTTCTACTATAGCTTTAATCCACTTTCAGTGCACTGTTGGAACTGTACAGTACTTTGTTAAGGTATCTGACAGCTGTCAGAGCTACCCTTGACAAAGTACAGTTTCCAGAATGCAGTGGGGTAATAGAAGTTCATTGAAAGTGGATTATAATGGACATGCAATCCTGAATATGTTTGTTTTGTATGTTTGTTTTGTTTTGTCATGGCCCAGGCCCCTGGAGAGGAAGGTTACTCCTCTTCCGTCATGCCACTGTCCCCAATGAAAACAGTTCCCACTTCCCTGCTACTATTGACACCAATGGCAGCTTTCCTTCAAAGCAAACAGTAGCTTCAGGGGGGATTATATTTGGAACCCCGAAGAATAGATGCTTTTGAATTATGGTGTTGGAGAAGACTCTTGAGAGTCCCCTGGACTGCAAGGAGATCCAATCGTTCAATCCTCCAGGAAGTCAAGCCTGATTGCTCCCTGGAAGGACAAATCCTGAAGCTGAAGCTCCAATACTTTGGCCACCTGATGAGAAGAGAGGACTCTTTAGAAAAGACCCTCATGCTGGGAAAGATTGAAGGCAAAAGGAGAAGGGGGCGGCAGAGGATGAGATGGTTAGATAGTGTCACCGAAGCAATGAATATGAAATTGGGCGAACTCCGGAAGCTAGTGGAGGACAGGGAGGCCTGGTGTGCTGTGGTCCATGGGGTTGCGAAGAGTCGGACACGACTTAGCGACTGAACAACAATATTTGGAACCATGGGCCAAGTCTTAGCATGTCTGTACTGTGTTTTTTAAGCATGAATATTTTGATTTTTTTTAAAAGCTGCATTTGGAAACATGTGTAGACCTTTCTTTATGCCTTTCCATTAATTTGAAGTACAGTATTTCCATTTTTTGTCTGTGCAATTAAAAGAGTTTCATTTGCAGCCACATCAATCCTTGGAGAAAAATGCAATTTTTTACATTCTCTCTGCTAATTGCACATGTGCATGTCAAAATTTCCAGCCACTGAACACCACTTATGTATTGGAACATTCAAAGCCAAATATATTTATTTTTTAATTTTCTCTTGCACTTTTTGTATGCCATGGTACATTTTAATATAGCATAATAATTTCATGGTTCTTGCTAAAGATGTATGTGGACGAAGTGAATAATTAAGATGAAACCATTATTGTTAATGCATTTCTAATATGATGTCCCTCAAATAGGTTAAATATCCACACTGCCTCATTAAAAAATGATATGCAGCATTTGCACCAGATGCAAACATGTTTTAGCAAAAAAATGCAGGATATACGAAGAAATGTTACAGCATCCGCAGTTTTATGATTCATTAACTATGCTCACTGACCTCCTTTCCTGCATGTCAGAGGACCGAAAGAGAATTCATTAATAAGAATAAAGATGGAAAAACTGGCAACTGTGTAAATATGTATACTGAGCTTCATCAAGATCCTCAACTACACAATGCATTTTAGAACAACCATTTGACAGGTTGCTTTTTTCATGTCTGTCATGATTTAAGACCGGAATTTTATGGAAATGCATAGCATTAATTAACCTGGAAGCAATCTTTTATTAGAAGGCCCAGTTTCAAAATGAGCTGTAAAGTTGGCTGCAAAATTTGCTGCTCTTTGCAAAGTGTCCAAAATTATTTTGTGATAAGGGAAAACGTTTTTGGAAAGTGTGGAACAAATCATTTCTGATTCACAAGTAGTTCTTATCCTAGAAAAAAAGTTACTAATTTGGCAATAGGTTGGCTCTATTTTTTTTCTTTTCTTTTTTTTGAACTTGTCTCTTTCTGCCTTCAGTGAGCCTTTTCCTACTCCTTTGAGTATTCTGCAGGGTAATCTTAAAAGATGGATTATAATTAAGAAAAGATAGCAACATGGTTTGCAAGTGAGTGATTTTCATCCCGTTGAGGCTCAGAAAAGTTTTGCTGTTGCTATCACAGAGGATGAAGGCAGTTGTTCAACATCAGTGGCCAGATGAACCAAGAAGAAAGAGGTGGTAGAACAGCCAATTTGCATAAATTACATTCATGTAAGTAACAAAGTTGCCTGAATATGGTAGGTGCTAACGTACAGCTTGTGGGTAAATGAAGCCCTGGAATGGATTTAAATTGTATTACTTGTGGTCTGGTTTCTGGGTATCTGGAGCTTCTCATGTTTAATCCCTCTGAAGCTGAGAGGACAAACATCTATTTTTGTAGTGTAATTTGAAAGCTTGCTCTAACTCAGTGAATGGGATGGGGGACAGCGGAACAGGGTGGTGACGGGGTCTGGGGGTGGGTGGATCTGGTGCAAGAGGGGGCAGAATTGGTGGCGCCAGCATGTGCCATATCCAAACCCCTTTCCTGGGCCTGATCTCCCTGCAAGGATCAACGCAGACTTGCACCAGCAATATTGCTGGTGCAGGTCTGAGTTGACCCGTTGCAACTGCTGGGGCTTCCCTGGGGCAAGGGGACAAATGTCGCCTTATCCCAAGGAGACCTCCAACAGCCCAAAATCTCCCACATGACGCAGCATAGCCTGCACCAGCACTGCTGCACCACTGCACAGGGATTTCCATTGGATTGGGCTGCCCCTCTTTAAAATGATTGTTCTGACTACAAGTCATTCACCACTTGCTTTTTCCATGGGTTAAAAAAATGATTTTTCAAGTTACACAAATATCTCATTCTTCATTTATATTTGAGTTTCTTAGCCATTCAGGCTTATCTTGATTAATGATACTAGGTAAAAACAATTTATTTTTTCTGGCTATTCCTTGAGGGATGAGTTTAAAAAATGAATTTTGGAGCTTAAGGGGCTAAGTCCTATTTGTTTAAATGCTTAGTATGCTTATTTTCTTACATTTCAATGATGGCAATTGTAGATTGACCTGATGAAATGAACCCTGATATTCTTATGACAAGCCAATAAAATAAGCGTTATTATCCCCATACTGCAACAGGGCAATGACTTGCCTAAATCCTCCTTGCAAATATATGCAGGGGCAGCCCAGCCACCCCCACCCACCCATTCAGGTGGTAGACTAGGGGAGATGGCAAGATGGTGAATGATACACTGTACTCTGCATCCACTACTATCTTCCCCAGCCTGTCACCTGTCTGGCTGTTCCACCTGTTTTCTCCACTTCTTCTCTCACAGTCAGAATGACAGAGGAAGATGGGGAGAGCTTACTTCCTCCTCCACCAGCTCCATCACTGCTTCTTGCAAAGTGGCTGGTTGAGAGAATGCCAGGAAAGGAGAAGTTCTGTTCCCAGGATTTTCTTCTCTGAGCCACTTTACAAAAAGCATCAATTAAACTAGAATAGGAGAATGAAAGTGATGAGGTGTTACACTCTGGTGGGTTATTGGGGTTTTGCACATGCTGGCTGGGGCAGGGGACAGAATTTGGTGTGTGGACGTTCAAATCACTGGACGACAGCAAATCAGTTTGGATCACCCTGGAATTCATGGTGGAGGTGAGATTCAAACTGGGGAAATCCTGATTTATAGTTCAATCCCTTTAGCACTCCACTTTGCCAAATATCTAAAGCAAATTATCAGAATAAGAAATTTTAAAAAGACTGTTATAACTAATCACAAATCATGGGTTCACTGTAGATTCTGATTCATAGGAACTGTGTGCAAATGCTGCCAAAGCTAATATCTACATTTGGCAAATCTTGCCAAAGCTAATATCTACATTGATTTCAGTGGAAAAATGTCAAAGCATATGCTCAGATGTCTCTCACTGACATCAGGGCTTAATCTGGACTACTTTAAATACATAATAAAAACAATACAATAAAATAATTAATAGCTAGTGACACAAAACTACATTTCCTCCACTGTTATTTTTAAATGATTTAATGAATAAAGTTGGTTAAATCATTTACCTGAATACATGCTTTAATTCTGCATGTTCCTTTTCTTTGATTAACAGGTCATCTTCCAATCTTTCAATGATTACAGCATATGATTCACTAACCTTTTTCTTCCATTCATCTAAAAGAAAAATAAAGGTACTATAAAAGCCTTATCTATTAATACCTTTTGAACACATGTGAAAATTTCTCATTTAGAAAATATTGGAAGTTCATATACTTTTACTTTCATATACTTTTATAAAATAATCCTATTACTATATCTATATATCCATATATACTGAACATATTTGCTATGAACATAACTGCTCAGATCCTTGCAACAATAATTTTAATATGAAAAAGCACAACAAATACATGGTTAGTACCTGCGTAATTAACCATTAGCAGTTAATTTTCATTTGATTTTGAATAAGTAGAAGGTAAAAACATATCCTTTTTCATGAAATATCAATCAACACAAAGATTTATTTGAACATGTTTCATTTCTATGGCTTGAACAAGTACTAAGTTTTCAGGATCCCATCTTTCAGATTCTAAAAAATCTGATTTCAGTTATTCTATCAACAATAAACAGCTTGTGTTTTAACTTCAGAGTAAATTAGGAAAGATTTCTTGATAATACATTTATAATATATATTTTTAAAGAAACAAGATCAATTACCAGTGCAAGTTTGGGTTGGTCTAGATTTATAGTTTCCCATTTGTTCAATAGTTCGTCTTTGTTTCCACAAAGTTCTTGTGGTTATGTGACTCTTTGTTCCCTGACAGTCCTACTAAAAGAGAAAAAAAAGGAGAGAGAAAGCACTTTGATAGTCTTGTGCCTAAAAATAAACTGTGTGCCAACTGGAATGTCATGCAACAATGACAGAGCACAACAGTGTGCGCTATCAAGTGTAGAACAAGAACGGTAACTAATCATATTGTTGAAACACACTGCCAAAATCAAATTGCAAATATTTCTGTAGAAACATTTACTTACACCTCTATTACATACATACATACATACATACATACATACATACATACATACATAC
>JAJKFI010000028.1:13625248-13644774 GCA_029204185.1 Lerista edwardsae | reverse complement strand
TACATACATACATACATACATACATACATACATACATACATACATACATACATACATACTGAGAATGTCTTACCAAACTGCTTCCACATCAGAAATGCCTATAAAGATGAATAGTTTTCACAGGGCTCAAACCCTCTAGCCTGAAGGAATGAGGGACGGGACCCACCTGTGAGTCACAACTCAATTTCTGGTGGGTCGCAAAACTGGCAAGCTGATAGCTGGCAAGGAAAATGTACTTAGCCCTATGGAAATTGAAAAGGAACAGCACATGTGCATTTAGTCATGAGTAGATGAACATGCCTTGGCTCTTATTGAAGGCCAGGCAAAGGAGAATACAAGGCCACCAGAATGGAATGCAACAAATGCTCCAGAAGGTATAAAAAGGATCAGAACAGTGGCTTAAGCAGCTGGTAAAGTGAAACTTGTCTAACGTCTCGCGAAGCTAGGTGGGTCCCGATAGAGTGTCATTTTTAAAAGTGGGTCCTCGTGCTAAAATGTTTCGGAGCCACTCCCCTAGTGGATCACGTAAAAAATATCTTGATAGCGATCTGAGGGATTTTTTTTTTAAACAGAAAATGTTTGAAGGGTCATTTTAGGGCCAGCCTATCAATGAGGCTGAGGAACCAGCCTCAGGCAGCAGATTTGAAGACGGCACTTTCACCTGCCCACTCACTACTCCCACTCCTTGAACTGTAAAAAAAAAAAAAAAAAAAGAGGAGAATGGAGCAAAAGAGGAGTGGTGGCCTAGTGTGTCTCCTCCACACTCCATTTTCCGCTCTGTCCCCCTTTCCTTTTCTAATCCAGGAAATGATGGAGGACCAGGAACTGGCATATCACCATCTTGGGGGGTGGCAGCTTTTGGCACACCACTTCAGGCATCAGGAGATTTTGAACTGGCTCTGGGAAGAGATGTAGAATCTCTGGGGAATTAGAGGGGGAAATCACAGCTCTAAGTTTTGCAAGCAGCCACTTCCCCTCCACTTTGTAGCCATTCATAGCCAATGTAGCCTCTGTTTTGCTCTAGCTGAAATGGCTCCAAAGAGGAGGGCAGCGGCTGCTTGCAAAATTTAGGGCTGTGATCCCCATGTAGGTATGCCTCTGGCTCTGGGTCCAGTAGATATCAGATTTCCTCTAAGAAACCCTTTTCTTTCCATTTCATGTTATCTTCTGAAACCTTCTATAGATGTCTGGTAGAATCCTTGCATGTGCAGTGGTGTGTTCTAGGAAGGATTAATAGGGCCAACTAGAGAGCACACAGCATTTAGTATAACTAAGATGACCAACTTTTTTACAATGAAAAGGAGAACACAAATAAATTGAAGAAAAAATATCGTAAATAAAAGAAACATTTTATTCATTGCAACAATAATACACTATAATATGATAAATGCATAATAAAAACATTTGTAACATTTTATAATTATGCTTACATGCCAACAGGGTTGTATAAACTTGTAAATAAAATTATACATATTTGGAAGTTATTAAATAGATAATGAATTACTAAAACGTGAATTGTGCTTACCTGTGTATGATCGAATATTCACTGAAAGAAAGAAATAATTACCCTGAGACTACTGCGTGCGTATGTGCCGTGTCGTTTTCCAGTAAGAAGTAAACAAAGCCACTTGCGCGCAGCGCTCTCTCTCAAGGTCTCCCGTGCGAAGCGCATGCATCTCATAATGGCGTCTCGCCGCACTGTACCGAGTGTAAATCACAGGCTCATATGCCCTCTAATCAGTTCTGGGCCCCTATGAGTCTGTGATTTTTTCAGCAGCGTGTGACCTTAAGCACAACAAGGCTCACAACCACTGCTACTAGTGTGGGCCCAAAGTTAAGAATACTTCCTCTTAACCTTAAAATTCCCCAGGCTAAACAAGTCCCAACTACAGGGACGTTTTCCAATGAGTAACTTAAAATTGGGTAAGCGTGCCACTTTAGCCACTGAATCTTATCTGGTTCCAAAGACAACCAAAGCTTCTAGTAAATTTAATTGTAATTTATTGATAAACAAGGGTTACACAACTAAGAAAGCATACTAGAACTAACAGAGATAACCTTATAAAACAAAGAAAACTAGGCTCCTATCACTGACTAGGCCCTAGTTGTTCACCTTGTTCCTCAGACAGCAATTCCACTCTTGCAAAGGGAAGTCTGCAGGTTTGCAAGCTTTATATTATCAGGTCTGATGATCTTCTTGGAGGATGATCTGGAGGAGCCTTGCAGTTTGGAAGGTCTTGATGGTGGTTGTGCGGCCACACCCCTCAGGCTCAATCAATTAGCCTATCAGGGTAAAGGGGCCATCTCCTGTTTTCAGCACTAGCTACATGTAACCTTTCTGAATAGCTTGCATTCCTGACCACAGCTATAACTTCACACCTTTTGCAAACAACCAATGAAATAAGCTCTCTCAATCCTGCTTGTGCTACAATTCTTTCAAAATAAAGTCAAGCCAGGGCCTAGCTTTTTCTTGTTTGCTCTTTACACCAAGCCTTGACGAATCGTCACGTCAAATACAAATACATCACACACAATGGATCGGATGGAATACGGAGATTTACAGATTAGTCTTCAAATATCGAAAAGGTGGACATGTAGGAGGACATTTTTCGAGGGAGGACAGAACTTACAAAAGGAGGACTGTCCTCCCTAAAGGAGGACGGTTGGTCACCTTAGTATAACAGATCACAAAGGAGAATTTCACCTCAGGCACAACATTTGCTGATGCAGGCAAATGCTGTTTGTGTGGAAGGTGGGACTTCAGGAGTGCTTCAGTGCAGGGGTGGGGCTTATTCCTGCTCTCTCACCCTCTCCATGTTTATGATGTCAGAATAGGGCTTGGACTTTGTGACATTTTGTTGTTGATTTAAAAGAAAAGCAAGTGCAGAGCCCCAACGTGAACTGGAGCTGTGCTTTTTGGTAGAGGGGGCTAGTCTCCTGTCATTTTCCTAATCTAAATCATTCCACCCACCCCAAGCTGCTCATTGCCTTCTTGGGAAAAATACCGGTTGCCCATATATTTTCTCCATCAGGACACTCAGGTTTAGATGGGGACATTTTTTTTATATCTGTGTCATACTATAGGTGTTTGAAAATGGTGTTATTTAGCTTACTCAGAAGTAAATCCAGTAAGATTTAGGCTGTAATCCTATTTCACTGGAAACAAATACCTCCAGTCAGGGCCTCAGCCTGGCTACTCCTTAAGTAAGCAAAAACTAAGTTTGAAAGGTAGACTCTTAATGTTTTTAGCAAATACATTTTCCTTTTATCGATACGGTATGTACAATGTCTGCTAACGTGTTTTGTTTTGTTTTTTGCTTGTGCACAACTGACTGTCTCAGCTGTTTCCTACTCCAGTATTTTATTCATGCCCATATTTTTCTTAATGAATCTTTTGTTTGGTTCTTTATTATTTTATACTGCCATATCTAGCTTAAAAAATTTAAAATAACAACGTTCAAGGTTAGAAACCATTGACCTTGGTAGTAGCTTGGGATAAAAGCTCTCACCTCAAGAATTCAAGCCAAGATAATAAGCACATGCAACATTATACCGCCACCACCAATTGTAAACAGCCCCTTGCTTTTTTTAACAGTATGTTTTCCCAAAACATGTACACCAATATTTTAGCATTTTACTGCTCATAAAACAAGGGTAACATACAGCTTTAAAATCCTCTTAGCTGCTTTTTGAAACAAGCCAAATCTTCCTGAGAGCGAGAGAGAGGAGAGAGAGAGAAAGAGAGATGTATAACATATACCCAACACCTCGTTGCTAGGCAACTTGAAGAGTTATGAATTTAGCACCATAATGCCTGTCTATTTTCACTGATAGTATTAGCTTAATAAACAGATTAAAGTGCATTTGTATTGATGCAACTGTTGCTGAGGCCAAGACTGTTGCCCCCAGCAACGGCTCCATTTTGCATCTCGGGCTCCTGAAAAGATCACAGGAGTCAGGAGGTTCTTTTCACCTTGGTGTATTTATTGACAAGTCAAACATGTAGAGTTCGTATACAGTTATCCAGAGGCTTTCAGCCTTTGATCCAAAGCTTTTTACACCATTCGTTTGCATCATGTCCCGACAGGCATTCTTGGCCTGGCTCAGTGTCGCTCTTAACCTGCTGCTTCTGGTCAGTGCCATAACAGGGCTGTCTAACCTCACTGATACTCTGGCTCACTTAACTATCTGAGACAACACTTGGACTTACACCAGCTGTTAGAAATTTGCAGTGTATTGCAGTGTAAATTACTTTGCCATAACTTGCAATATTGCAAGTTAATAAACATCCTATAGAAGTTGCAATTGGGATATAATAGATAACAGAGTAGGGATGAAATTCAGAGTGGGTAGTTACTACTGTAACAGACCTGATTATTATTATTGGGGTTAGTTAACCATTTGTTCTTGTTCATTAACAGAAAAAAACATACAGTTTTAGAAAATTAAATTTCAGATTTTTATATTTTATTTTGTGCATGTATACTCACACACATATATAAATGCATGCAAATTTTTTGGGTCCTAAAAAATCTGTGTGCATTTATATATGTGTGTGAGTAAACTTTGTTTTGCATGCTCTGGGTGCTTACATTTGAATGGTGGCCCATGTTGAGTAATAATATCGTGCAATTTTTCAATTTTATTTTTTTTTAATTATGAACCTGTGCTCTGCATGTGCACAAGTCACACACCCTTGTTCCTTTAATGATTCGTAGGCCTACCTTCTTCTAGAGTTAGAATTCTACCCTGGCTATGAGAATTTGTGGTTATTCGCAATCTGATTTTATTTATTCTATGTAATAATTTACTCTATGTAATGTAGAGTAATTACTTTATCAGTATTACTGCCTGCTCAAAGCCAGGTACAGTATGGATAATGTGCATACAGGCATGCCCTGGAATCCACAGATTTGGTATCCATGGTTTCAGTTATCCAGATACCATTGATTCTGGGACACCTTTTAAAAAGATAGGGAACATTTAAAAAATAATCTTTTTTTACCTTGTTGCAACAGGGACAAACGGAGCCCTGAGTGCGCCCATGGCAGGGCGACAAAACCGCGCCCCCAGCATGTCACCCCGCCCCCGTGCGTCACCCAGCCACACCTCCCTGTGCCCGGATTAGCTCCATTTTGGAGTGGAACAGGCGCGAGGAAGGGTGGATGGGCAACACAGTGCGCTGGTTACTCTGTGGACTCCACGCAATGGTGCCCTGCCACTGCCAGCGCCCATGGCTCGCGCCACCCCGGGCTACACCCTTCTTCCGCCTCTATGTTGCAGCAAAATCATTGATGTGGTCCTATCTTTAAAAAGGCATCCCCAGTATCCATGATTTCAGCTATCCACAGTGGGGTCTGGAATGGATACCGGGATAGGTCTGTACTGTATAACTGCAACATGCCTTAGATGAAAGTTCTAGGGCCCCTGATAAAAGTGTTGCTTGGAGGAAGATGCATACATTTGGAAACCTGTGGGGCCTTTTGCCCACAAGATTCTTCCAGCACAAAATATGGAGAGCAACCCTTGGATCAGTGGCACTGAGTTTTGAAAGAAAAGAAATGGGCTCTGAAACTTTTCCAAGTTACAACTAATCCTTGAAATGATCCTATTATTCTTACCTGGTCTGAGTTGGGTTTAGCTCTGAGAAACCTTCTGAAATTTTGCCGTAGGAGCCAGGGTTGGCTGAAGAGTTTAGTACCACACTCCCTGCTGGATGGGCTGGCCGTGATGGGGCATGCCCCTTCCTCAAAAGGTGCCCCTTCCTCAAAAGTGCAGGAATGTGAGCAGAAATGCAAGTGGAAATTTAAACAGTGTATAGATACACGCACAAACACATGCACACATGCACAAAGAGAGAGAGAGAGAGAGAGAGAGAGAGAGAGAGAGAGAGAGAGAGACCTTTGTTCTGTCTTGGTATTTTCACAAGAAGTCTGCAAGTAGCAATTTCCCCATCTGTTCAAAATCTTTTTAGGAAATACTTAACTATACACTTCATTAAAAAGCTAGACAATTTCCTGGTATATGTTTATCAGCAACATTTATTATGAAAAATATAGAATAATGTTTTTTTTTTAAATCAATCTAGTTTTTTGATAGTTTGATAGAGTTTGATACCCCTGCTAAGTGGGCAAGAGGCACTTTTTCAAGTGGTGTCCTCTTATATTTAGCAGGGGGAGAGCAATTGTCCCTCTTTTCCCCTGCACAGTGTCTTTCTCATGGCTGTTGCTGGTGGTGTTCTCCATTCTTTTAGATTGTGAGCCCTTTTGGGACAGGGAGCCATTTAACGTTAATGTTATTATTTGCCTGTAAACTGCTTTGTGAACTTTATGTTGAAAAGCGGTATATAAATAGTAGTAGTGATAGAGACAGTATAGTTAGATAGAGACAGTATAGTTTGGAGATCCAATTTTATAAACTCAGCTGCTGAATCCTCATTTCTATAATGCTTCACATTAACAGCTCAATCCTAACCTGTGCTGGAGCAGGCCGGCTGGCTGGCCTGCACTGTATCCTAATGCAGGCTGGAAGGCAGCTGTCGCTCATCGCAGGATATTTTCCCCTTGCCCTGGTTTAAGCCCCAGCAAGCCCTATGGGGCTGCTCAGATCTGCTCCCAAAAAATAGCAGGCGCAAGTCCATGCAGCCAGAAGCGGCCCGGATCGGGACCGCCCAGCCCGGGAACGGGGGGTTAAGATACAGCTTAATGGCCCTGTCCTGTCTCTGCCCCCACTCTCCGGGCTGGCCTAATTATGTCAACTGGTGAATCCACCTAACCATGTGAATTGGTTAACAGAACAATTTTCAACCTTTTCCATCTAATATTACACTGACAATGTGCTAAGATTGTCAAGACATACAGTTTTTTTTGACAATTAACAAGACACACACTGCACTGCCGACGGGAGGGGGGGCTCCCTCATTAGCCCTATTAATAAATGGTCCTCCCCAAACTCCCACCTGTGGACTATTTGTGGGACACCAATATGCCATGGCACAGTGCATGAAAATCACTGGGTCAACAGGAAGGGGGGGTGGGGGGGTTCTGCCTGACCTGTCTAGTTAACTCATCCCTATGCCCCATACCCACCCCCATACCTCTCAGACTCCACATGGATAGCAGATTAATAAAACAAGTGTACAAAAAGCCCTTCTGGCTATTTTTGTTACTCCATAAGAATGGCATTTGCACAGGGATTAATCTTCCACATGCCATTCACAAAGCTGGCAAATAAAATAGGACTGTGTCTGCTAGCTGGAAGCAAAGGAACAAGGAGAGCCAGCAAGCTTTTCTCCAACACATATACTCCCTCTCCAAGTCAACAGATTTTCCTTTAATATCCAAATTATTTTCAGCCCTTTCCCACAATCAGCTTCCTCAATTCTCCCTCTTCTTCTTGCATACGTCTACCCAGCTTTAATCTGTTTTTTTTAAATCTGCTACTCCCGATACTGTCTTCCTAAGTGCCCAGTTTTTCAGATTCTAATTTCCTGCCTAAGAGGTTACTGAAGTAAAATCCTCCCCTCTCTAGGGTCATTGTATTAAACTCCAGCATGTCTAAATCTCTGTTTATTGGAGCATGTGCTCAAAACCATTCAGGGAAATCACTAGGATGATGTTCATTATGAGCCCTGTTATTTCACGACACAACTAAACTAATTAAATAAAGGAAGCTGACATGAATAAAACACTCATCTTGGCTTTATTTGAAACTGTCCTAGTCTCTGTAATAACACTTCAATATGAATGGAGCCGGTGCGGTCTTGCACGTGTCTGTATTGCATCCTAATGCTGTATCGGTGTAATAGACCATAAACATATCCAAAGAATAAAACAGACTGCCACCATGAAAATAATCTCCTTTCCCAATGTTATTTTTATCATAACCTTTTTTTTTTTCTGAGGGGGGGGGGAGTGATCCCAAGAAGGTTGTTCATTAGGACCATCCAAATAAATATAAAATGTTCAGCAGGATTCTGAGTTTGCAAGAACTGGATCAGGAACATCATCTAGCTGGATATTCAGGAAAGCAAAATGGGGTGATGGAGGCAGCCAAGCATGATGTGAACCCTATCACCAAATCCACCTTCCCTTAATGTTTGGTCTAGTCAGTGCATCACCGCAGATTAATATCTAGCTTTGTTAAAATATTCAGATTCTTCTCTCCGATGAGGAGCCTGGACAATTCTGCTAATGACTGAGATGCAACAGAGTAAAGGCATGCCCCAGTATCCACTGATTCTGTATCCACAGTTCACTCATGCTGGATGCTGTAGTGGTGACTCTGTGCTTCTGGCCTCTAGGCGCCTCTTGTGTAGCCCTGCTGTTATGCAAGAGCATGCGCAGAGTTTCGAACCTATCTCCCTATCTACCCTGACTATCCAGTCAATCCCGAGAGATAGAAATACATAAAAGGACTGTCTGTCTTTCTCCAGCCGTTTACAAGCCCTTTTTTTACTTTGGGAGTGTTGCAGTATCCACCCCTAAATCAAAATTTGCCAAAATGTAAAAGTGCCAATTCAAAAAAAGCCTGATAAAAATCAGCTCAAATTACTCTGCCAAGTTCAATAGTGATCGTTGGGGTTCAGATCCTCACTGCTGCCTACCATGTCATGAACGAAAGGAGGGTTGTAACTTATGACCCCTCCAGTTGCCCACTCAGTTTGAACCCGCAGCTTAGTGGGGAAATGCCCTGGTAGTTCTAATCTGCTGCCACCAGCTCAGGTACCAGGTTGCCAGAGGAGTTTCCTGGGCTAAACTCCTCCCCTAGCCGAGGTTATTACTTCAAGGGTCTCTACACTCACTCTTATAGAGCGAGGACACCCATGGCAGGGCCAGAACAAGAGCGAGGACATCCATGTGAGCCGGAACAAGAAGGCAAGAAGGGTTTTTATTAACAGATTGTCAAAGGTAAAAAGAGGTTGGGGTGCCAGAAAAATGGAATTCTTACCTGTGAATCTCCTGTTCTAGGGGTAGGAAGGTGGGGCATTCGTGACCACATGGGGGGGGTATGCCCTTCCCTTGGTAGAGGCAGGGCCGGACATCCAATCTGTCTCCTCCTCTTCCTGCGGAAGGGCATCCAATCACCCCAGTCCAGCTCTGTCTCTGGCAGAGCAGGTCGTATTCCATTGAGCTCCATCGAGCTCAACGTCTCTTCCTACAACCTCTCACCTTCTCAAAGTTCTTTCCTCTCTTACCTGCCTCCCGATACTACCCTGTTTTCCTTCCCCCCTTTCTTAGAGAAAACAGACTTCGGATTGGATTGGGGCTCTTTTATCAGGTATCGGGGGTGAAGCCGCGGCAATTTTCAGGCCCTCCGGAGGCCAGCAGCCGCGAGGACGCGTTCCAAGCGCCTCTCTTCTTCCCCCCTTCTAACCTGGTTGAGGGCTTACCACGGCAGCCTCTCAGCCCGGCTCTGCCGCGAGCGGGAGGATTATCGCTGTGAGGGCGTGTGCTCACGTCTGCCTGCCTCCTTCTGCCGACCAGCCGCTGCAGCCTCGCTAGCCCGTCTTCCCCGTGTGCGAGAGGCTTGCAGCGAGGGCGTGCACTCTTTCGTGTGTCTTTTTGGAGCACCCCAGAAGCCCTTGCTACTGGCTTCTGGCGCGATCGGGGCTCGAGAGGGCAATTTTCCGGCTGCAGGAGCGCCCCAGAAGCCCCGGCTGCAGCGACAGTCGCCTCCCGGTCTCAGCGCCTAGATCGCAGCAGCGCGGACTGGGTCTTCACCAACGGCCTCAATTTTTGGCGGGCCAGCTTACTGGACGCCATTTTGATCACCCGTTCCCACTATTTTACCATCTCCCACAGCGGGCAAAATGGAGGCTGAGCCGATCGAGGAACCCAATATTCCCCAGGATGGTATGGGGGCATCGGCTTCGGGTGCGGTTGGTGGGGGGGGGAAGCGGTGACGGCTACTGTTCCCCCAAACCCCCTCAAGAAAACTAAGAAGGGCAAGAAACCAGCTAAGCCCCCTATTGAAGGCCTGGTGAAGGAGGCTGTGGATCTGGCATTCAGATCACACGTTGAAGATATTATTTCGGCTTGCCAGGGCTCCTCTGGGCTTTCTGCTAAGCGCCGCAGAGGGGCTTCTCCAGCGTCCAGCGAGGCCTCTGGTTCTGCTTCATCTTCTTCCTCTGACCCCCCTCCCCGACACCCTTCCCGTAGAACTAAGGACAGACCCCGGGGTCACGGGCAATCGTCCAGGAAACACAAACGACACAGGGAAGAAAATTCTTTCTCTTCCTCATCTTCCTCTTCAGGCTCTGACCGTGAGGAGGGGGAGCTCTCGGATGATGGGGAATCAGAGGAGGAGGGTGGACAACCTTTGGATCGGCTTTTCCCAATGGAGCTATTCCCTAAAATGCTCAGCAAGGTGACACGGGCTCTTGATCTGGAGGAACCCTCTGGGGAGGATGATAAAGGGGGAAAACCTAAAAAATCTAATAAGCTCTTCCCACAAGGTCCGCCTAAGCCCGAGACCATTCCATTTCCTGCGGAATTCCAGAGGGTGATTGACTCTGAGTGGGCCAGACCCACGATTCCCAAACACAAGACTAAACTCTGGAACAGACTGTACTCCCTGCCTGATAAGATTACCCAGTCCTTGTCAGTGCCGGTGGTTGACGCTCCGGTGCCAGCCCTATCCTCTGCGGCGGTCATCCCCTCCGATGGGGAGGGTGGTCCCAAAGATGCTACCGACAAAAGGGTAGATGCATTCCTCAAAAGAAGTTTTGAATCCACTGCCGTGGCATTAAAGGCAGCCTCGGCCAACTCTGTTATGGCCAGGGCGGCCTTTGTATGGGCCAAGGAGTTGGCATCGATCCCTAAGCTCCCAGGTAAAGCCAAAAGCCACCTGAAGAAGGTGAACAGTATAAAACAGCTTAACTGCTTCTCAGGGCAATCGGCCTGTAGGTAGAGCTGGATTACACAGGCCTGGCAAGGCCTACATAGGCGTGGCCAGTGGTGTCATTCAAATGATTTAGGAACAGGAACTCACTTTTGATTGGCACTTGTCGGGAACCCGGAACCAGCAAGAAGCTTATATTGACTGGAGGGAACATGACGTCACATTCTTGAAGCCATGGGTATAAACTGAGATCATCGCCACGAAGGAGGATTGCCGCCGCGGAGTCACGAATCAAAATCTCCCTGCCCGTGTGTAAAAGTTAATCTCAACGTCTTTAAGCATGCCTGCGTGTTCTGCATACGGGTGCACGAATCGCTGTACGAAAAATGGGATTACTTTGCACAGGTAATTAAAATCATTGTGATTCGTTGCTACAGAAAAATATTACTTCATAAAGTATGCAGCCCTTCACAAACTGAAGTAGATATGAAGAAATAAAATAAAAATGTTGTTGTTGTTCAGTCGCTAAGTCGTGTCCGACTCTTCGCGACCCCATGGACCACAGCACGCCAGGCCTCCCTGTCCTCCACTAGCTTCCTGAGTTCGCCCAATTTCATATTCATTGCTTCGGTGACACTATCTAACCATCTCATCCTCTGTCGCCCCCTTCTCCTTTTGCCTTCAATCTTTCCCAGCATGAGGGTCTTTTCTAAAGAGTCCTCTCTTCTCATCAGGTGGCCAAAGTATTGGAGCTTCAGCTTCAGCATTTGTCCTTCCAGGGAGCAATCAGGCTTGACTTCCTGGAGAATTGACCGATTGGATCTCTTTGCAGTCCAGGGGACTCTCAAGAGTCTTCTCCAACACCACAATTCAAAAGCATCGATTCTTCGACGCTCTGCCTTTCTTATGGTCCAGCTCTCACAGCCATACATGGCTACTGGGAAAACCATCGCTTTGACTATGCGAACCTTTGTTGGCAGGGTGATGTCTCGGCTTTTGATTAAGCTATCTAGGTTCACCATAGCTTTCTTCCCAAGAAGTAAACGTCTTTTAATTTCATGGCTGCAGTCACCATCTGCGGTGATCTTGGAGCCCAGGAAAATAAAGTCTGTCACGGCTTCCATTTCTTCCCCTTCTATTTGCCAAGAAGTGATGGGAGTGGTTGCCATGATCTTAGTCTTTTTAATGTTGAGCTTCAAACCAATTTTGGCACTTTCCTCTTTCACCCTCATCAAAAGGTTCTTTAGGTCTTCCTCACTTTCTGCCAGTAGAGTGGTATCGTCTGCATATCTGAGGTTGTTGATGTTTCTCCCAGCAATCTTGATTCCAGCTTGTGATCCAGCTACCCCAACACGCAGTTGATTTAAGGATTTCCATACAGGCCACAGTTGTCCCTTAGTTATGCCACTGCCTGAATAACACCATTATGAGCAGGGGGCTGAGTAGGTAAGCCCTGTCTCTACCACTATAATCAAATGTGTATTTGGGTGCTGGCACGAATCTTCTGAGACCCAAAGTTTATTGTCAGCCCAGTCCTAAGTAAGGCCAACATAGCAGGGCTGTATCCTAAAACCCCTTAGGTGGAAGCAGCAGCAAAGTGCAAGCCAGCTGGAATCAAGCTGGAAGCTGGAAAATAAAAATAATAATATGTAATATTTTTGAAATTCTGAACATTAACAGAATTTGTTTTTTGGGGGGCGGGGGTGAGTGTAGAAGTTTAAAAAAATACTCTTAATAGCCTAGAAGTAAAAAAGACTTACTCTCATATTGACAACTAATTGTGTTATACATTGAGAGATTTTAATGTAATTTTCCTACATATTTATCTAATTTTTGCCCACCCTCCCCTTTTTTTTCTTTCCTTCCCATTCACACTTTATTCCTGCTTGTGTAGATTTCAAAAAATAAGTCTGTCAAAACAGTGCAATCCGAGTTTAAATAGACAGCAAGTAGCATTTCGTCCGGTATGTTCAGTAATATAATTACGCGGAATTAAACCTTGGAATTGCATATTAACTCATAATTAGGTTACCAATGATGTTTCTCCACGATCACACGTTGTTATTTTCGTGAGTTTTTACTTCAGGAGTAAACTATTAAGTCCTAAACATCATGCGAAAACCAATCTGAAATGCTTGGAATCAGCATTGTTTTGAGTATAATTACGTCGCCGCTAAGCCCGCCCCCTGGCTTCACTTCGTCCCTATCTAACTGCATGGGCAGGGCCACCCCCTGGGAACCAGCCACAGACCCCGTTAGGATCCGGAACGTCCATTCTGGTCTATTCCCCCTGAATGACATCACTGGGCGTGGCCCAGCCCCAGATTGCCCTGAGAGGAAAAGGCTTGTAAAACACGGCCTGGGAACACAGAGACTGAAAACAACTCAAAATCTAACGCATGCTCACTAATACTGGGGTCTTGGCTCTAAATCCTCTCTGCTGGGCTTCTCCCAGCAGCCATCCTCTCTGCCTCCCTACAGAGCGGCTCTTCCTGCCACCATCCAGCAGCAAAACCCACAGGAAAAAGAGTGAGAGACTCCACCCATCCCCTGATCCCCAGCTGGAGACTCATCCGATTGGCTGGCAGCCGCTCCTCCTCGCCCCAGCTGGGACATCCTCGGTAGTAATAGACCAGGCCCTCAGAAAACAAAGTAGAAACGAAAACAAGAACATGGAACATAGCTGTCTTATCACACGTGGATACTGGGATGGCTATTAAAAAGATATTAAACAAATCTTTTTTTAACCTTGTTGCAGCAAACCACTGATGTTCCCCTATCTTTAAAAAGGCATCCTCAGTATCCACATTTTCAGGTATCTTTCAGGTTGGGGGGTCCAGAACGAAACCCCAGCAGATACCAGGGCATGTCTATAGTTGCTATACTTAATAGCAGAAGAAAACTATTATGATCTTATTTCCTTCCTCAGTCCTGGATGGAAACTGAGATCCTATCTAGCACCTACTGTAGTGAGGGTCATACAACATATTGCCCAATATTGCCCAGTGTTCCTTCAGTGCTCTATTTTACAACAGTGACAAACTGTAGGTTCTCAGGACTTAGCGCATACCTCCCCTGTCCTGCTTTTTCAGTGATTAACCTCAAACTTGATAAAGCAGTGCTTCCCAAACTTATTAGCATCAGGACCCACTTTTTTAAACAACAAACCATTGTGACCCACTAGACCAAAGGTTCTCAAACTTTCTGGGAGTTTGACAAGCACCATAAGTGCTTGCAGGGGCTGGGAAATGGCAGCGACGCAATCACTACAATCGCTTCCTGGTTGCGATTGCAAAACCGGAAGTGGATCAGTCATATTTTTTTTTACTTTTTTAATGAACAGGGAGCCATGCAGACCCCTCTGCAGGTTCCCCAACTCTACTGGATGCTGGGGCAAACACTGATAAGTACCCCCAGCCCCAATCTATGCCCAGAGGTGATGTGATCATAGCCATTCCCCAGCCCCTGCCCCTTAAGGGGACACAGGCAGGGCTGTTCAGGCTGGGGTATCATGATGCCACAGTTAAAAACCACTAGACCGAAATTTTTTTAGAAATATCTTTATTTTTCATCATCATCATCATCTTGTGGAGTTACAAGAACTGTTTCCCCCAAACCTTGCAGAAGGGTGCCCAGACAGCTGAAATGGAGAGTAAAATGTGCAGTTAGGGACTTCCATGTGAGACAAAAGGCTGAAACTGGGTTCACATACGATCTGTTGGGATACTGAAGAAAGTCCCTGGAAATTTACAGGTCTGAATGGGAAAGGCCTAACACTGGGCTGACTCAGGGGGTAAAGTGCTGAGTCATTCAGGCCTAGCTGACCAGCAGTAAAGTGCTGAGTCATTCTGACTTAGCTTCAACCTGGGGATGAGATCATCTGATCTCTGATTATTGCTGGGGTCTATTTAATCAAGACCAGAAACACCTGTGGTTAGTTGCTGGAGATGTAAGTGTGTGTTATTGCTGTTGGAAGAACTTTGCTGTACCTGTTACCTGTTTGCTGCAAGAAGCTTTCTTCTGAGAATACAGAAATTCTTGCTGCCCTAATTTTCTGTTGTCTGAGTGATTCCTTACCAGAGCACTGCGACCTTGAAGCTTTTCCAAGCCTCACAGCTGCAAGATGCTTCTCCGCTATCAACACAATCCATGATATACCAAACACTACAGAAAATGTGATGTTTTAATTTATGAGTATGGAAATTACCTCATACCACAGGTTTAGCATTCCAACTAATGATTTTCTTTTGCAAACCAAGCAAGGATTCTTCCAAAGCTTTTTGTTGGTTTTGAAAAAAGATTGTGACCAAAAATCAACATTCAACCCACTGTCAGTCCTAATTTGTTTGGGAAACACTGCGATAAAGCAGTGAATAGCTTACTATTATTTAGTTGGTACTAATAAAAGTATTACCAGGCTTTGACTCTCTCTCCCTATATCTCAGAGTAACATAGCTATGCAAGCATGTTGATCCCACAGATAAGGTTTTTAGCCAAAAATAATGGAATTTTCTATGACCCTCAGATAACTTGGGAATAAATCTTAGGGGGGTGTCTGACTATAATTTTGCCTGATTTCACCCTCCCTTGTTTGTCCCATGCTGAGGAGGTCAGGAGCCAATCACTGCAACAAGGGGAGAATGAGGGAAAAGGTGCTTGTGAAGAGGAGCATAAAATACCCCCCAAATAATGACACAAGACAGATAGTATTGAATTGATTTGAAAAAAACCCACAGGTTTTAAACTGCAGGACACACATGTGCACACTTCTCCATTTATCTTATAGTCACTTAGTTATCTTGGTTGACACTCATGATTAGTTTTTCATTATTATTTTTTTCCATCCACATTCCTCCTGCACATTCATTCTTATCTCTGCAGCGGGGTCTGCTTACAGAGGTTGACTTACAGTTCTTGAACATTTTCAATGCTTCCCGTGATCTTATCCTTCTACGAGGCTGTAAGCACTTTGCCGGCATGTCCAGTTATGGCGCCGGCTTCTTATACCTCCCTGCATCCAGACTGCCAGGTTCCCCTCTGGAATTGCCACTCTGAGAGGGTGCTGGCATAATGTCTGCTGCCCCAAAATCCTTCTCCTAGGAATTTGGGTGGGGGTTTCCCATCTAGGAGCCCCCAAAAAGAGGTAAAAGCTGGCAACAGTCCTAGAGCTTAGGAAGCTGCTGCCATTCCGTAGCCGACAGGCCACACACCCCAAAATTTATCATCTTATAGCCAGTATCTATGGTAGTTTTTTTTTTCTCATGTTGATTATGCAATTGTATTCATGATACTGTTTCTTCAGTAGTTACTGGTATTGGGCACAATCCAGACAAAGCCAGGCACACATGGATCACACATGCAATTGGATGTGCGAATACGGATACAAGTTGGGCTTTCGGTGTGCATCCAGGGATCAGCTAAGGCAGAGCGGGACACATCTCCCACTCCTCAGTTCCCCCTCCCCCAGCATGAGAAGCCAGTGGAGTTGCCCCTGGCCTAAATCCTTGGCCTTCCTCAAATGCTCTCTGTCTGGGGAGGGCCTACAGGGTTTAGCTACCTCCACCCCTGTGGGGGTTGACCGTGAGAGGTTGTGTCCCCTTGCAAGGGGCATGGCTTTGAGTCAAGGTGTTTCACCCACCAGGGGCCAGGCTTTGCTCTGATGCCTCTTCCATAAGCTGCCTTTGCATCTTTTCTCTACCTTTGCTTAACTGCTGCGGGTCTCCAGCTTTCCCACCTTTGTATGTTACTGAAATAAAGTGACCCTTTCATCCATGTACACATGTCTCACGAGAGTGCACAGGCAAAAACAACAATAAATGAAAAGAAACAGATAAAGCATCTCTGATAAAACACACACACATGCAGCCTAATGTTCATATGGGGGAATCAAGGCACAGAGTTGTCAAGGAATATGGCTGACAGACGTCCATTGACACTTGGCAGCATTTGTTTTGTCGGGACAGCGAAGAGTGTGGTTCTGTGGCCTACATTCTGTTGAATTCAGAGTGACAAAAAGGGTTGTTTTTTAGCTAGACCCTGCCAAGAGGACCTTGACTTAACAGCTCTACAAAGCAAGAAACACTTGCTGGGAATAACTGTTTTCTTTGTGAGTAGGAACGATTCTACTTGTAAAACTAGCTAGTGAGGCAGAGAAGCTACGTGGATTATAGGAGTGTAGAGGAAAACCGAAAGATAGGATCAGCCCTTAACCCTGAAGTTAGATTTAACAGACACCCCCTGGCTATGTAAAACTGCTGTGTTCACAAAACCTGCCTGCTGTGGAGAACCATGCTAAATGCCTGAAGTGGAAATAATGTTGAACACAGCAAAAGTGCTAGCAAACAGTTTAAATGCATTCTGTGACAGACTTGGTGCATAGCATCAACAGGCCTCAGGAGAGCTTCACTTCTTTGTGTGGGCGGGGCAGCCATTGTCTCTAAAACCAGACATTCTCCCAAGATTTATAAAAACATTGTGCTGCCCCATATCCAAGGCTATATGGAAATTCCTGGGATTGCTTTTGTGCTGTGCATTTTCAGTAACACTGATTAATTAAGATGGAAACTGACCTTGGGAGGGATATATGAAAGAGATGGTTGAATTAACTCTGAAATTTTGTGAGGCAGTCACTTGGGTGCTGTTTCGGTGCTGGTTTACAAAATAAACATGCATGATATGAAAATAAGAGCTTAGTTGTGAAGGGGATAGCATCACCAAGTGCATACATCTTCAGTACAAGAGGGTTGTCATGACCAATTTCTTGCCCTTGTTTCTATGGTGGATAATCTCTAATGTCAGTATTCATCAACAGCTGACTTTCCAAGAATTATCAAACCATCTGCCACCTTTCTTTGCAGCAACTAAGGGGTGGGATTTATTTATTTCATTTTCTGCTGCATGCCTCATTTTGAAATCCTTGCTGCTCCCTTTTTCTAAAACAATCCTCTATTCTTATTTTTCCCATGTTTCCAGCCTTGTTTTTCTTTTCAGTTTGCCTTCTACCTTCATGAGAATTTTAACCCACTAGAAACAACTACGGGAGGGGGAAGGGTCTGGCTAGGAATAGTGGTCTCCTATGACCCACCATCCAATACATCAAATTGTTAGGAGTGTTTGATCTTCCTGACCCAACACCCCTGTACCAAATACCACAGAGACAGAGAGATTGCAACTTGAATTTCTTTACTGCAGTAAAGGGAGGGGCAGGACCGAAGTCCAAGACCTCCTCTTCGAACAATACACAAATACACATTGTATAGACCCTATTCCGTCGTAGTCCCTCCTCTGTTCGCCATTGGCTAAGCTACTTAGAGGGTACAGCCTTTCCGTCCACCTACTACATGTTTCCCCCATGTTTCCCCTTGATGTGTTGAAAGGCGGTATATAAGTACCTATTGATTGATTGATTAATATGTACCCCCACCGTCACATGTGCATTCAAATTAGCGTTTGTGCTTCTAGAGGCGTGTATTTTAATATGTATAGATCTATTAAGCCTGCACAATTTGCTACAACCCTCTGTAAACTTTTCACCTCTAATTAACCTACCTTGTTAGCAGAGGCACCTGTGTTATCTACTTTTTGCTTCTTCACCAATGTACTACTCCCTTGCCAAGCTTTTGAAGCTGCAACTTGCTTGTTAGTGAATCATTCTACTGAGCAAAGCTGTTCTCTGAGTTAGCATACTATTTGCTCCAAATTACAGGCTTTATACCCTGTATGAAGTCCATAGTCTTTCTGAGAGCCCCCTGTTCCAATTCATAAGCTCTCAGGCCCTTTTTAGTAACTTTTAGCTTGTCTGCCCCAAATCACGGATGTTGTGATTTTTGCCCCAAATGTTTATTCCTCACAGTCCAATTCCCCGACTGGTACACAATGAAGGCTAAAGATAACTTTGGCATTAAATAATATTAGTGAGACGTTACATCATATCACAGCAGGCACCACAGAGGAGTTTAGAAAAAGCATTCATAAGCATTCATTTTCTGAGGAATGTTAAAGAGGCAATAATCAATGTAATCAGATAATCTGAATCTGTTTGCCACACCAACACACCATATCATTGGAAGCTCACACCACATGTGAGCTTCCAATGCTCACAAAATCTTCCCAAGCAGATAAAATTCCAGCTCTTATTTGCTGCACCTTTACAGGCTTAATGTGATAATTTGTGTTGAATTATAAGTCAATTTTATTTTTTTATTTGAAGAATTTATACCCCGCCTTTCCCATGCCGAAGTAAATGCCCAAGGCGACTTACATGAGCAGGCTAGTCTAAACTACCATTTTTTCAATGGGGTTTTTACAAATATATAGGATTCTTATGATCCGCCAATTCTCAGACCCAGATGTAGCCTTCACAGCGTGGATCTCTCCTTTGGCTGCATGCCATCAAGCCTGGACAGGTCCTCAAGGTCGTATTCCGTTCTTTTGCCGGCTGGCCTCACACATTCCACAGCAACTTTCACTTGCAATGAGTGATCAGCTCCACAGCGACTCTGTTCTGCCACCACAGGTACTGCAGTTTGTTACAACCTGGCATCCATCTCCCATACGTTCTCCAAATACATTCACAATTTTTAAAATATGTTTTCCTAATGCACAGGCCCAAGATATCAGGCAAACATTGCACATGTATGCTGGCCTTCATCATTTGGTGCGGAAGAAGGCTGCAAAACTATTAT
>JAJKFI010000028.1:13587361-13620248 GCA_029204185.1 Lerista edwardsae | reverse complement strand
TGCTGGCCTTCATCATTTGGTGCGGAAGAAGGCTGCAAAACTATTATCTACTTAACAATGAAGTCCCCACTGTTTTTGCCATGACACGCTATTTTTGTCCCTTTTCTGACCAAGATTCTTGCTCAGCACGAGTGAGTATACATGTATGCAGGCAATCAGACATCTTTTGAATCTGCCTGTGGCTTTTTATAGTAAGAAAAGTACAGAAAGATAGCTCAAAGTACAACAAATCACCATATACATTAACAAGAAGTTCACCAGCTGTGTAATCACGACATGTTCTGTGTTACCTTTGACATCAAGACTAGGCAGGGGATGAGAGGAGAGATAGATTCACTTTAATGGAGGCCAACACTTCTTGAGTTTCTCTGTAGGGGCAAGCATCAATCTTGCAAAATCATGTTGTATAATAACAATAATTTGAAACTGTGTACAGCAAACAGCTGGATAGAACTGATTATTTTGTCCTAAGATTTGTGGTATTTTTCCCCAAGACCATGTACTAGTAGAATATATGCTGAGCGGTATTACGTGATACAGTATCTTGTCATTCAAAACATATAAATTGCACCCCAAAGCATGTTTGAACATTATACTTATACAGTACACTCATCATGAAGTGGATAGTGTTATACTGTAGTTGTGCCCTAATTCCAACAGGTTTGCGCGGCACAATAAAATTTACTTCATTGTTGAACTGGATATATAGATGATATGCTCCATGCAGTCACTCAATGGTGAGCGAATGGTCAACTGCAATATTTATTTATTCAGTGCATTTCTGCCCCATTTTCCCAATGCAAGCACATTCAAAATAGCTAACAAAACAACAGAGTCAAAAGCCAGCATACAGAACTAAAAATCGTTACATCATGGAAAGCCAATGATCTGAACACATCTGAAACCGCATCAGAATAACACAGATTAAAGAGACGTGTAGTTCAGTCCTGTGTAGTCAGACGTGTAGTTCATTTACTTAGATGTAAATCCCACTAAACCCAGCTTCCTAAATCTCACAGTGGCCTACCAGATGGCTCAGGGAGCACATATGACAACAAGATACTTGTATCTTGCTGCCACTCCTCTTTAATGTCCTCCTTTAAGGCAACCCAAAGAACAAAGGGCAAACATGCAAGCAAGCGATGGAAACACCCCTCTTTGAAGCTGGCAGACCCTGTCTGTCTTGAAATGTAGAACATTTTGAAATTTACTCAGGACAGAAGGTTGAAATGATAGATGTCCTGGAAAAGGAGGGCATCTGGCTACCCTGGTCGTATTGGGTTTAGCGGGATAAACCCCAGTCAAAACACTGGCAATTGCTTTTTGGGCCAATTGAAATTTCTGTAATCTTCCAGAGTAGCATCAGACAGAGAAAATTGCTGTACTCTATCTGCATATAGTAGGACATGAACAACCAAGTTATGGCCAAGTCCTTAGTTCATTTTCTTTAGGAAAGCTTGCAGCTGGTGAACTACTTTGTAGCCGCACTGGATTCAGAAGCACCCCTAAATTGTGCATCCAAACCTTAAGGTTGGAAGAGTCCAACTCCATCCAGAACAGGTGCAAAGTCTATTTCCAGATCAATAGAATCCCTAACTGAAAGCACTGTCATCTGTATCCAGACTGACAGACAGCAATAAAAATAAAATCAATAAATCTCTATATCTTTCTAGTGTGAACTAGGAACTACTGCCTACAGCCAGCCTCTAAAACCGTAAAAATTCAGTTTTTTAAAAAAATCAGTACTATACATTGACTTGTATGAGCAAAAAGTCATTTTCTAACACAGTCTTCATTAAACGTTTCTATTTCCATCATTCGCTGCTATGGAGAAAAAACAACCTTTGAAATAACACAGCCCTATCTTATATTCTACTGACTAACGGCCCAATCCTAACCAAATTTCTAGGGCGATGCAGAACCTTGGTAAGGGAGCAAACATTCCCTTACCATGAGGCGGCCTCTATGACTGCCCTCCCACCCTAGGGTGCAACACAAGTCCCATTGGCATGGCTGCATCCGTGTTAGAAAACTGGATAGGATTGGGCCCTAACTTGTCCTAGCATTATTATCTGTTTAAGTAAAATTATGGTTTGCAATGTGAATGGATAATTCAGTTTACAGACACTAAATGGGCAGTGGGGAGGAAATGAAATATGTCACAATCAGCAGAGGTATAAAAAATACATGATGGAAAAAGTGACGTGGGTTGGAAATGTGGCAGCCCGTTCACAGATAAGGAAAAAAGGAAGAGTCAGCATATCAATCAACTTAACAGAGAAGCTTCTGGAAACTGTGTGAGGTCAGAAAGGGGCAGACAGAGTTGCCAGAAGGTATTGGAAGATTTCAAGTTTTGTACAAGAGAAAGAACTGCTGGCTACTGAATTGGTACTTGCTACTGCAATGCTCAGCAAAATACAAGGATCTTGTGTTTTCTTGTAATCTTGGGAAAAAAATAGGTTAGAATGAAGCTGAGAAGGCACTGGCATCAAAGAACAGTAACAAAACCTGACACCAGACCCAAACAAAGCAACCGACATGTCTACCTGGAGATTTTAAGTAAATGGTTACAAAGCTGGAAGATGCAGGGTTTTTAGTAGCTGACATGCGTTGGTCCCACAGAATGAGAAAGTCAATGCAAGCAAGACAATACTTTTACTGAACTACTAGTGTGAACATAGGTTATCAACTGCCCAGAATTTTACAAGCTCAGACTCCTCTCTTGGTAATTGACAGAAGCAGAAGATGCAAAGTCAAAAAGAAATGTCTGGTTATGGAAAATCAATGGAAAGAATTTGAGTACTTCAAAATAGTTACAAAATCAGTTCCACTTATTTTGACTAAAATGTGGTAAAGTTGTAGTTAGAACCATTTTCTGTGTAGTAGCTAAAACTTGTAAGTTTAAGTTTATGACCTGTCTTATGTAAAGCATCATGCACACAGCTGGCACCTATAAAAATAATGATGCTCTTAAAATGGTTATTGCCCTTCAGATTAAAACTGAAATGATTTAAAATATCCTACAGCATCAGAACTTTGCGTGCAATGTGAATACATGTGTCTAGCAGCAGCACTAGGCAGTACAAATACAGTTCAAATGACCAGGCTGATAGTTTTCTAACTGAATATGTTGCTTTGTAGAACCAGGAAGTTGAACTAGAAGTTGAACCGATCCTAACCAAATCCCCATACTGCGGTGCAGCAGAGCTGGTACAGCCTCCATTGTATCCAGCACAGAAATAGGCTGCTGGAGGCCTCTACAATGTAAGGGGATGGTAGATTCCTTACCTGGGTAAAGTCCCAAGGGTCTCTATGGGGCTACTTGGATCTGCACCAGTGGCATCACTGGCTCAAGTCGAAGCAGCTCCAAAACAGCTTTCAGGTTCCAGAGGGGAGATAAGATATGGTGGAGACCTTGTCTGCTGCCCCTTGGGCCTGATCCAACTCCAACTCCCCACACTGAATGGCTAGGAGGTTGCCTTAAATAAATTTTGGGGCTGCTTAGCTTCCCCCCCCCCCCGTTTTCAGTTGGCCATTTGGGAGAGAACTGCCTTTCCCACACTTTTTTAACCTTAAAATGTTTGGGAGAAAATCTGAAGTTTTCCAACTGACTTCACACAATCCAAAAAAGAAGCAGTTATTAACTTTTGCTCATGACACCCACCAATTGAACTTCAGATACGAGGAAATTCAACTACAGGGAATATGAAATCTTGCAAATCATATTAATTTGGTCTCAGAATATTGCGGTCACAGTCTCGTATGACCTATTAATTTCTCTGTGCGCAAGCAAGAGCTTCTCCTGTTTCAATATTCATATATTGATAAGAAAAGTGAAGGAGTTCCTTCAAGTCAATGGGAATCACTCAGATGGAGGCCACAAAGGTTCAGCACAAAAACGTTATTTAAAAGACCCACAAAATGCCTGAAAAGATGCAAAAATTGCTTGCTGATAACATTAATTCTGAGACGGAAAGATACAGAACAGAGATCAGGATTATAGCACTTACTACATATGAAAGGAAAAGGTTATATTACATTTTTACTTAAATTGCATGCATTTCATACTTCTATAATTTCTATCAGACATTTACCTGTTATTATGCATAGTAAATGCTTATTCTTCAGATACAGAATTACAAGAAGGATGAAATAGTATGAAATACATGAATCTGAAAGCTGTATTTAATATTCCAGCTCTATAAAGCATGTGAAGTGTATGTGTCAATCTTGCAGTTAAAGCTGGTGAATGAGTATTTGCATGAAAGACAGCTGAAATGAAAAAGCTTTGGATGATTGCAAAAAAAAAATCTAGCCAAGAAAATTTGTAATAATGGAAAGGGATTTGGGTTTATGAGTCTGATTGTTATAACTACAAAAGGTAGGAATGTGTGCATCTATACTGAATTCTCTTTTAAAACTGAAAAAGTAGCCAGAATCTCAAATCAAGATGACCCAAACCAGTTAGGGAACATATATGCTTGGAAGCAGGCTTTTACGTATATATCCTCAGAGATGTGCAAGTTACTTCCTTATCATGATGCACATGCCTGCAAAACCTTAGTAAACATAAAATAGCACTGATTAGCCTTTGGGAAATTGGGAAACTGGATTAATCTACACCTGAACAACTAACTCGCAGTATCAGGGATTATCTGAATTTTATTGGATGAAAGTGACAATGGTGAAGCTCTGGAAAACAGTTACCTGGAAAACAGTTAATATGAAGTACCAGGGCCCAATCCTATGCAATTTTTCAGCACTGATGCAGCTGCAACACAACCCCGAGGTAAGGGAACAAATGTTCCCTTATGTTGATGAAGCTTGCATGACTGTCCCCCCACTGCAGGATGCAGTGCGTGCCCTTTTGCATTATTGCACCAGCACTGGAAAATTGGATAAGATTTGATCCCTAGTCATTTCTCAGCTTAACCTACCTCTCAGAGTGATAGTGAAAAGGGGCAGGAAGAAACATGCATGTTGGCCTAAATTGCTCAGAGGAAAGGCAATAAAAAATGTTATAGTGGATTTCACTCAAAAGTAAATCCTGCTAGGTTCAATGGAGCTTACTCCCATGTATGTGTGAGCAGGATTGCAGCCTTACAGACTGATTCTAATACATGAATTATGACAGTGGAACAGAGTTCAGCTGCTGTAAATGGCCATATGGAAATGCATAGCATTTTGGAGCCATCAATTCCCTCACCCCTTCCCTCTTCACAAAATAGCTGGAGTTGGTATGAGGAGACACATTAGGGAAGCGGAGAATTACCCCGAAGTCAGGGAAGAAGTGCCTTTACCTTGAGGTGGCCTCCATGACTGCCCCCCCCCCAGCATAGGAAGCATTGGGTGCTCCATTGGCCTGACTGCCTCCGAGTTAGTTGGGGTTGGGCTCATTATGAATTAACCAAAACAGTGGCCCACAATATTTGCACAAAGTAATCTTTCCTAAACTCATTTACTTGAAATACATCCTTTAGATTTTGTTGAAATTTATTTCCAACGTAAGTATATTTAAGTTACAGCCCCAGAGTATCCACTTGTGGTATTTTCTTTTTGTTCAGAATTGTTCAGCCGGCCACCAAAGCTGCACTATACAACAAAGTACTGTTTAGCAACTGCACTTTCAAGAAAGATCAATAGAAAATAACTACACATACACACAAAAGACGTACAAATGTTTTTTGTTTTTTTTTGATGAAGGAACAATTTTATTTATCTGGTTACAAGATTTCTATCCCACCTTTCCATCTGACAGGGTTGTTTACAGAGGGATTGTGAAATAAATATAAAACTCAAAAACACAGTATAAACATTGATTACAACATGACAGCATTACAATGAATAAGTCCAAAAAGCCAACCATAATAAAGCAGGCCAAAGCCTTTGGCCAATAAGGCTGCAACATTATGCCCACTTACTAGGACGCAAGTCCCACTGAATTCTGAATACCGGTGTAAACTTATTTTGGACTATGCCTCACAATTGTCTTCATCTGGCATGGAAAAGATAGTAAAGAAGACCGGCGACGCACAAATAGCGCGTCGTCGCCCATTGCCCCGCCCCTGTTCCTGGAACGAGGCCGGAGCTCGAATGGGCCACTGGCAATAATGTGGCCTGGGGTCGGGGCGAGCGAGGATACTACCGACGCTCGCCCCGCCCACTGCTCATTCGAGCTCCAGCCAGGCGTTTTGGGAGATTTGTTGCTGGGGTGTTTGGTTACTGGGCCTGGTGATGCAGGCCTTGCAAGGGCCTGGTGGCCAAGGGGCTCTGCAGGACAGCTGGCCTCCCCCCCCTCTCTGCGCGGGCTTGGGGCTTGAGCTGGCTCAGCCCCCCCACCTTTTGGGAACAGCCGGATAGCTTGCATGGTACTGGGGGGAAGCAGGCGCAAGCCGCGTGCGGCTCGTCCTTCTTTTAATCAAGGCAGGGTTGTTCTCTCCCTGCCGCGGCTGTGACCTTGCCAGTTGCTGCCTTCAGCAGTGGTTTGGCGTGGTGCGCTGGAGCTGTGGGTGGTCAGCGGGGGCTGTTTGGGAGGGTGGACTTGACGTGGTGCCCCGCCAGGTGGGCTTCAGAATTTAGCTGGTAGGGCCTGGGTTTTTTTTCCGGCGCTGTGGTTTTGCCGCGCACGCAGGAGGTGTTCTATCTGTATATATATACAGATATATAAACAAATACATATTGTACATACAAGAAATTCACTATGAGTGGGAGGTAGATTGGGCAGGAAGGTGGACTGGTGGTTGAGCTGCTGGTACTGCCCAAAGCTAAGCAGGAAAATCTGCGGGTTTTTTTGATGCAATAAGTTGTGTTGTTCCTACCTTCAAAATACTCCATGGGTACATTCCTATGAAGGGGGCATTTTAATGTGGCAATACGCCACCCGGGGTGCCTGCCTTTCGGGGTGTCACACTAGTGTCCCTCCAGGATGTCCCCCCTTTTGTTAACCGGGCAGGGGCATGTGGGGTGGCGGGGCACTCAGTTGGGCAGCGCCATAGATGTGCATTGGCGAGTTAACTTGCAGGCTGTCATGTGCTGGCTCGGCCTGTCTCGGGTTTTGGCCAGCATCTAAGCAAGAGAATCTTGGTCTATTTTTGCTGGATAGAGCGACAGTTCAACACACCGTTGGTGCAAGGAGACTGCGGAGAGGACACCATAGAGATCGTGTTCTCTTCTTCTACAGCGTCATATCCTTTTCTCATTTGGGGCCCCTCGCTTGCATCCTGTTTGGGTGTGGCTACCTGCTTTCTTACTTAATAAAAGCGTGCATTGTCAATGGTCAAGAAGGGGCAGAAAAAGGGTGGCAGAGCGCCTAAGCGCCCCGCTCTGTCACAGACCAGCCCTCCATCATCAGATGATGAATTCAGTCGAGAGAACTACAGGGCCCTTTTGGCTCGGGTGGCCGCCCTTGAGAAGGAAAAGGCCGACCTTCTGGGCTGCTGGGCGGGGAGATGGGGGCGAGACTTCTGGGGCAACTCCATTGCGCTGGTCATCTTGGCCGGGCAGAGGTAATAAAATGTTTAGGCCCAATTCTGCATTGCCAGAGTTAGATATCGAGCTGCAGCCGCCTGCGGACTCGCAGGCTGCTTCTATTGCTTCCTCCCACAGGCTCCCGCGGCTGCAGCACAGGTGCCCGAGGTGGCACCCACCACCCCTATCCAACTTCCCAGCTTCGATGCAGTCATGCCAAAAGGATGTATACTGCATGCTGCAGTAGGGAAGTACACAGAGGCCTCCTCAAGGAAAGGGAGCACTTGATCCATTGGGTCTGCACGATGGCTGCATCAGTGCTGGAAAACTGGATAGGACTGGGCTCAAAATCATTTTAATGAACACCCAAATGAACAAACAAATGAATGCAAATTAATGAACTCAAAAACTAAAGTGACTACTTCTTGAAATCAAGACAAGATTTCCAGCTGTCTTTCAATTTTGGAATCAATACTAGTAACACTGAGATGAAATAAAATTATTCTTACTAGAAAAACACAGCATTTTGAGAGCCCTTGTTCCACAAGTTGTATTACAGCCATTTAACTTCCTACCTCCTTTGAAAACAGACATAGATTTGGAGATGGGGTTTGCCAATGCAACACAGGAAAGTATTGTGAACATGCACAACAACTTCTTTGCTGTTTAAATTTTCAAAAACTTGCAACAGACACATTCGAGTGCATAACAATTTTGCCTACTTAAAAAGAACCCTGAGAAGGTGGAAATACTGCAAGAGGTAATATTTTTCTTTGAAAAAGTTTTCAATCAAACATATAATTAACAAGTTTCATTCCCCAGTTGAATTAATAAAAATTGAAAACATCATCATAATAATGGACAGCCAAGAAAATGTGCCTCTGTGTTTTTATAGATTTGAAATATTTCATTAAATTTTTTTTAATCAAAAAACTAGTTTATCTGCATTTTTTGCATTATTAATGTTATGCTACAATAACACCGTTAATGCAGTTTCATTATTTCTACTTCAATGAAACACAAAAACTGTGTGTACTGCTTGCTTCTGGGTTTCTGCAAACTTGAAAGCAATCAGACCTCTTCAAATTAAAGTGTGGCAGGAATGTACTACTTCCATAACACTTTTACAAATCAGATTTCGTTCTCTTTCTGCCTATGCAGACTGATTTCTTCATAAAGCTGCTGCCTGAACTTCAACATGTCTTCTACATCTTTGGAGTGAAGTATTTCTTCCACAGACAAGAGTCTAAAACTGTTCAATTTAAAAGGTGACTTGCTCTGCACTGAGTTTAAAATCCCTAATGACACTTGCACTGAATCACTTAAAGTGGAGCAAATAGGGAAAATCCGAACTGTCCATAAACTCAGGCATGTCTTGTCACCAGAAAAGAGCTGCTCTGAAACTCGCAGGCCCCAGAGCTCCAAGCACTGTCCAATGCCGAGTCCAAAAAAACGTAGCAAGTGTGCCTGTGACAAAGCTGCCACATTATGTTTTAAGTTGTCTTCTATACCAAACACCACACTCGCATATGCTATTTTGCCATCAATCCTCATACTCAGCGTAGTTATGAAAGCATTTGATGGTATGTCTGCTTTTGTATTGATACAACAACCACTGACAATACTGTTTGTTCCCACTGTAACCTCGGGTCCTAGCCTAGAGTATTCAACTACTGAGCCAGGTGCCACAGAACACTTTGAACTAAGTACACTGTGAATGATACATGCCGATTTGCCCAAGTCCTTTGAATGGTTTGGACAGATGCTAAAAACAACTGGCTGCAAACCCATTTCCAATGTCAGTTTTCTATCATTGGTGAAATGAAACAAATACTCACGAGTAGTGCCAATGTGATAGAATTTAGAGTTATTTAAGAGTATAACATTGAGAGGAAATCCTTTTAGAAGAGCAAATATCTTCTCTCTCATTTCCACCAGACCCTGTTCTTTTTTGGCGACATTTTCTATGTTTTTTGCATAGGCTTGTGTTGCTCCAGGACCTAGTGCTTGGAGAAAATCACCATAGGCATCTATTTCACAGCACAGTGTGCCCATCTGTTTATAAAATGTCAATAGTAGTGCTGCAGTGGAATGATCAATGTAAAATAAACTATCTGTGTACACATACTTGGAGTTCTTTGTTGAGTCTCCCAGTCCTTCAGAAGAACACAGCTGGGGATTACTCCTTTCATGCACTGCTCCAGACTGATGCATGGTCTCAATACTAGGTTTATGCAGAAAACGATGACAAGCTCTGTATTCAAGTTCTCCTTCTACTGAATGTGACGATGGCTCCAACACAAACACCCCGTGAGTGGTACCGATGGCCAAATTGGAAGGATGAGCTAAAGCAGTAAATCCAGGCTGATCAAACCGGATGAATTCTGTTGGTCCAATATTGTAAAGTTCAATATCATCAGCACATGTAATCAAAATACCCGGGTTCATGTGAGTGGAAAAATCAATGTACATGGCCAATTTTAAATCCACCATCTGGTAAACTGGATCCCCAAAAGGCAGAGCTGTGAAAATTTTTCCCAGGGCACTCGCATTTGGTAAACGTTGACTATATCCACCTTTATAAAACACAAGCAAGAAAAGGGTATGGTATTATACACAATGAAGACATGTTCATGCATATTCTATAACTGGCTTCTGTGAAGAGTCTGATGACTTTGTGTGCTGCTGCTTTCATTGTTGTAATTGCTGTGTTTTATTTGCTATTAGAAAAGAATTTTCTATTTTTAATGTATTTAGCGTATGTGTTGCAGTGCTTAATGTATTGTAAGCTAACAGTTACATTCTAGTTACAGGAGGGCATTCCAGTTACAGGAGGAAAGGATAGAAATATTTTTAAAATAAATAAAATATATGCAATAAATAAATATATGCAAATATAAAATAAAAATATATATTACAAGACTTCACCTAAGGCCAATTCTCATAACAAATATGAAGGAGCAAAACTCATTGCAAGCTAGCTTTCTTTTTCCTCCCTCCTCAGTTTTTTCTCCATAATTTTTTTTGTTATGAAATGGTCTTGCAAACACACTTTTATTTGGTAAAGGTATAATTTAGCATAAGTTGTAAATCTCTAGAACATAAAAACTAAGAGGAAACATTCTTTCCAGTCTATTCAATCTCGGAAATGGCAAGGAACTTCAAGGGAGGGGAAAAAAATCCCTTCTTTGTAGAAGACAAGAGGTTTTCTGCTTCCCTGTAAATCCTTTGAGGCCTGTTGCCAGAATACTAGACACCCCAACAGCTGCATTAAATGGCTGAAGTGGTAATAAGTTTATTGGGTTAAAATATTATAAAGCTTTTTTATGTATGTACATGTATGAAGGAGATGACACAAATGTCTGGTTAGATAATATAAGACCCATTACGTACACTCTGCTTGACAAGAGTTTGTGTAGCGGTTCACCTACTGACTATTCAATTTGAATGACAGGATTCTTCTTTAATTCTTGATTCTAAATATTAATTTTATACTGTATACTGTGAATCTGCTTTCTGTCTTACTTATTTTCTTTCTGTTTAATTATTTAGCCCAAGTAAAATTTGTATGCAAAAAAGTGAACAGATGGAGACTTCTCCATATGATACAGCTTTATATTAAAAAAATCATCTCATTTATCTGTAACCCTATAATAGGACAATTCAAAATTAGTATAAAGCTAAAGTGCTATTTATATAAAGTCTCATAGATGTTGTTCTCCCCAGGGATATAGAGAGAAAACTAATAATTTAGCCAAATTAGATTTAGGTAATTCAGAGATGAAAAGATGTAACTGTTCCTTATAACTCTCAAAGCCTAAGTAAATCTTGCATGAAGACATATTACTCAGAAAGCAAATGACAACGTGCTTATTTGTTTAATTATGAGAAATCACTCGCCGGATTAAAGAGCACTTGAACCAACTGGCACAATTCTACTACTTTGCCTTAACCATAGGGGAAAATAGAAGACTTTCAGCATGTGAACACAGGTGTGCCCCGGTATCCACTGATTCAGTATCCACAGCTTCAGTTATCCATGAATACTGGGACACCTATTAAAAAGATAAGGGAACATTAAGCAAATCTCTTTTTCTTTTACCTTGTTACAGCTAAACCATTGGTGTTCCCTATCTTTATAAAGGCATCTCCAGTATCCATGGTTTCAAGTATTCAAGGGAGGGTCCGGAACAGAACCCCAGCAGATACTGGGGCATGCCTATAACCACCAATGCAGATATTTCATTGCATGCTTATGCAGAGCAAGCGCATAGTAAAGTGGGTGCTATTAAATGTATTACTCAATATGTGTCAGTGAGAAGTATGGCATTGCAATAACTGGTTCGTGGTACATTGAAACTTACCCTGTACACAGTGTCACACAGGATTTGTGGATCTAGCACTATATATCACAAGCAAGCTTCAAATGCTTTAATTTCTGCTGAATTAAAGGGGAGTGAAATATTTTTGGCTGCTGATATTGATCATTCTATGTTTTGTCCTCTCTGAACATCAAAGAGTTTAGAGGACAGTTTTATCAGGGAGGATATCATGCTGGGGATGATGTGACCTAAATAAGCCAATACAGCTTCAGTTTAATTTTATAGCAGGGAAAACCCCCAATTCACCTTCACTGCAAGATAAGTGTAATTTAAAGGAAAAAAATTACCAGAATGAATTAATAGGACAGTAAGAGAACCCCATTTATCACCATAATGTTCTTCCAAGCACTGAAGGACCTGGAGTGTTGATCCGCCATTACCTACAAAACATTTCAACGCATACTTTAATTAAGAAGGACTAACAGAAGATTCATATGCAGGGATATTCAGTTCATTCATGTGCAGGTAGAGACCAATGGACCTAGCTGGCTTATGATAGGTTTTAATGAGAAACTTCTCATTTTTGGAAGCTTACTGTGTATCAGTTTGGATTCTTGGCATTAAGCTTGGTGACCTTGGGAAAGTCTTGGCCGAAGACTCACCAATTCAGTCTCACAAACTCATTGAACAGATAAAATGGGATAATCCTGAGCTTCTTGGAAAAATGGTGGGGTAGAAAGGAAGATGCTGTTCTGAAGATAAGGTTCTGTTCCACTCCATCTCTTGCTGATACATTAGTCTGATTTTAGGTTTGCTATCCTATTTATGCAAATGAAAAGTTTTAGATGGCCGTGAATTTAAATATACTTCTGTAAGTCAGATAAAATGAGGTAAAATTGACACAGCGACGTTTATATTTAGATGAAAATCTTATGAAGATTTCCTAAAACACAGACTATTCATTGCAGCTGAAAACTACAGCCCAGACAAACAGGGGCTGTTTACTTTTCATTGGCTGATTGTAGGAAAGCTTTTTCTGATTGTTTGGAAATGCCTCTGGAATGTTTTTCCTTCTCTCAAATTATAATTTTTTCAAAGTTTCAAAAATTTTGAAGTTAGCCCAGGTTGCAGAGTATAAAGAATACATTGATTGTATTTGCAGACACCTGCACATCCCTGGTTCTTAGAGCAAAACATAGAAGTGATACTGATCATTGCTGCAGTTGCATTCAAAAACTGCAGTCCCACATCCAGTTCCTTCTCCTCTCCTTGAAATGTTCAATAATTCTAGGAGTTTCAGAATCCAGGGCACCCTATAATCTTATGAGAATGCACGAAGAATACTACTTAAACTAGATAAACCTTAATGGACCTATTCAACTGGTATGTCAACCAAAAGAACATCTAACTCATGAATACTCATCTAACATTTGAATCAAAAGAAGCATAATAATAGTATTTGAACATATTTTTGGAGGTTTAATTAATATAATTCAGCTTCTAATGGCATTCTGGAAATTTTCCGGGAAAAGAGATACAGCTGTCATAATATGCACCAGAAGGAGAACCATTTTATCTGTCTGAAAATTAATAAAATTATACTGAATATTTAAATCACAAACTGGCTGAGTTTCTGCTCACCAGATGACTGAAAGGTTAGAGGTCTGTTCTAGTCAAGTCGAGCATTTTTTAAATCCACTTTCCAAGTAAACAAGCACAGGATTGCTAACTTGATGTGCTTGAGTTTGTGTTAGATTATCCTTTTAATTGCTTTGCTATATTGCAAAAAAACTGAGTTTCAAAACTATAATATTAGCAGGAAGTGTTGGAAAGGACTCACCAATTTTTGGTCCAGGGGGATCCACAAAAACATGGTAATGAACACCAAGAGGGAGCTCCTTTCTCTTCAGTTTTTCTGACAATTGTTTCTTGTAAGCAATTTCCTGGTTTTTATCAACTGCCGTTATTACAACAGCATCCCAAAATTCTCCAGTTTCCACAGTTTTACCTTCGTGAAAACAAAGCATTTTATTACCAGCAGTTGGCAGAAATGTTCCTTAGGTTAGAGTTAGCCTTAAATATTTTGAGAAGGATACCAAATGTTTCATGCTATTCCTCCTCCTTACCAAATTCTGGAGCTTTGGGACTTCGTTTTCAATTCTTACCAACCTACAGCTTGTCAGGTTCTGACATCCTTCTATACTAGCCCTACATGGAACTTCCAGTCATCTAGCTCATCCATGCACCCTTAAAAAGTTCAGCTCACAAATTGCAATAAGCTACTGCTCTTTGCCCAACCATGTTTCTTCCTCAGCTACATGTTCACATGTAGTCACATCCATTTGTTATCTGAAATATGGCCACATATGTTGGCCCTTCCATTCTGTCTGTAACTTCACCCCTTTCCTCCTACGAGCGGACATATTCTATGTCAGGGTTTCTCAAACTGTGGGGTGGGATCCACTAGGTGGGTCATGACCATGGAGTTATAATAACAGGAGAGGACATGCCTATTGAATTGATAGGAGCGAATTAAAGCCAGGGGGTGGGCTTAGCGGCCATGTTAAGTGACTCAAAACATTGCTCATTCCAAGCATTTCAAATTGGTTTTCTGGTACTGTTTAGGACTGAATAGTTTACTCCTGAAATAAAAACTTACGAAAATAAAAACGTGTGATCGTGGAGAAACATCACTGGTAACCTTATTATGATTTAATATGCAATTACAAGGTTTAATTCCTCATAATTATATTATTGAACATACCGGACGAAATGCTGTCTATTTAAACTCAGATTGCACTATTTTGACAGACTATTTAAATCTACACAAGCAAAAATAAAGTGTGAACGGGAAGGAAAGAAAAAAAAGGGGAGGGTGGGCAAAAATTAGATAAATATGTAGGAAAATTACATTAAAAACTCTCAATGTATAACACAAGTAGTTGTCAATATGAGAGTAATTCTTTTTTACTTCTAGGCTATTACGAGTATTTTTTTAAACTTCTACACTCACCCCCCCCCCAATAAAACAAATTCTGTTAATGTTCAGAATTTCGAAAATATTACCGTAGAAAATGGAAGGCGGGAAAAAAAGTGTAAACGGGAAGGGGGAAAAAAGGACGGGGGGAAATATTTTTTTTCTTTCCCTTCTAGACCATTAACAGTGGGTGTCAGAAAATGGTGAATAAGACTGCTAGGAACAACAAGAAATTACACAGCTTCAAAAATTCTGTACTCACTGAACGGTAGTTTTATTGAACCGATGTAATGTGAATACATTAATCTTTCCGTGGAAATTAAATCCCATTTTTCGTGCAGCGATTCGCACACCCGTATGCAGAACACACAGGCATTATTAATGAGGTAGATATTAACTTCTACAGACGTGCAGGGAGAGTTTTATTAGAGAATTCACGGCAACCCTCCTCCTGGAGGGAAATATCTGAGTCAGCCATATTGTCTGACTCATGGCTTCAAGATAATGATGTCATGTCGACTCCTGTTATCTAACCTTTTGGTCATCATGACCAATTTCAGATGGGTTGCATAGCACCTAGGTCAGCCATCATTACATTGAAAATATGGGAAGATGGGATACTGGAAATGAGGAGGGCTGTGAGGTCATTTTGCTTGTGTCAAGGTTGTAAATAGGCTTTTTTCCGATGCACTTTTCTTTTGGAAAATGGCTGAGAAATAACCCAATTTATTACTGCATTCTCAGGAAAGCAGCAGGGTCTGGCATCACAATGACATCACTTCTGGTGGGTCCCAGACAGACTGCCATTCTAAAAAGTGGTTCCTGGTGCTAAAAGGTTTGAGAACCATTGTTTTATGCCCTGTAATAGGAAAACTGCTACAAGAGGAAGATTTGGAGTTATTTTCGCCATGTACTTTTATATATTACTTATTATGGGCCAAACTATATGTTACAGTCAAATGCAGTGTAACAAGATTACTATTTTCATTATTATAAAAACCATTTCAGGGGGATGCAACTGACAGCAGAGAAACAAGCATGAATTTGTAAGATATTTTATGTTTGTGAGCCAGCTTGGGTGACCTTTTTTTGAGCAGGGAAAAGTAGGCTAAAAATTAATAAAATTAATCATTTTTGCTGACTGCCCCCCACCCCATTCTTCAAATTGTTGCTCTTCGGCAATTCCACTTGTAAAGCTCTATAAATACACATATTAGGCTCACATGTATAGATGTATCTCCACTATCAGCTGCATCCTTCGGGAGCAAAACAAACAAACAAAAGGCTAGCAGACTGTAGTTAAATATATTGGCATGTTAATGTGTATTTATTTTAAAGACTCAGTCTTTCCAATAGAGGTCAAGGCAGACTACAAAATCAGACATTAAATAGATAAAATAAATCAATAAGAACGACACTAAAAATTAGCATATCCAATATAAAAAAAATTATACAGCCTTTCTTAAAAAGCATTCTTAGCAAACATAAACCCAGAAACAAGCAGCCACATAAAAAACCTCCAATAAAATAAGGGGGACAAATTAAATGCTTACCAAATTAAACTGTGAGCCCCTAGCACTGTGGTCCAAAAACAAACCATGTTATACCAAATTTAGTAAATGTTCACCAAATGTACAACATGACATTCACCCGACAATATTATTATTTAGCTAGCAGAATTATATGCCCCAAATGTGGGATTAGGGTTTGAGTTATATTATGATAATTTACTATGTTGGGGAGACAAAAACATGGTTTAACTGTCAAACACATTACAAAAACGATGAGAACCCAATACGTGGTTATCATTTTAGGATTATTAGGTGGTCTGAAATTTGGTGAACATTTCCTATTTTTGGGAAACAAAAGTTTTTTTTTAAGGAACATTTTCATTAAATTGGTGATCACTTAAACATGAGCCATAAATAAGTAGGATAACAGTAACAGCAAATTTTTAGCTGCCAGGCTGAACCTTCAGGTATTGTTTATGCACTTAGGAGAGAATGACCTTTGCCAGAGGACCGCATTGTCCTTGAGGCTACAGGTCCATAGAGATTTAGCCCATATTCTGTGTTGGTTGCCAGGGATCAGTATCCTCTGGTCAGACCTGTTGCCTTGCAGGGTCTGGTGTGGAGCATTTATTCCCATTGTGGTTGACATCTCCATATGCAAGATCACTGCCTTTTTGAGGGGGGTAGTGTTATGGATGGATAGGTTTTATCTACTTCTCACCCTCCTGTCATTTTTATCTCTCTAGACCTCTTTAAAGGGGACAGAATGCATTTGTCCATGGCTGGGACCCATCTTTTTCTTTTGGACCTGCATCATGGTCTGCGGAGCATTTTGGGCTTTCGTGCGGCAGTGGGAGGTAAGCACTAGGCTAACCCCCCCATGTGGCAGGTAATGTGCTGGCTCGGTAACCAGGATGGGTGCCGGCATACATGCTGAGGTAAGCCAGGTCAGGGGGTGAGCCAGGACAGGTCTGACAACACCCGTTCGGGTTGAGATGCTGGCTGGCAAGTCCCTTGGCTGGTTTATGCAAACCCAAGGCCTTGCCTGGGTAAGTCGGTGATGGCCAGCTGTCTCGACCCTTCGGGGTTGGCTGGGATAGGCGAACTGAAACCTGGGTTGGGTGGTACCTTGAGCCAGTATGTCATGCCCATTGGGGCATGGGGGAGGTAAACGGCCCATCGAGTAGCTGCCAGCACGCTTGGGGGTTGTTCCCTAGTGTTTTCCCTGCTGCAGGTTAAGTTTGTGATTTTATTCAATAAACAATAATCATCCCAAGCCTCCGTCTTGCATGATTTTTGGGGAGTGCCAACATAAGGACAGCTATTTCCATACAAGAGGAAAGGTTGAAACTTGTAGCTGGCTTGTGGTTTCCCTTCTACAACTATCCAAATAGACAGGGAAAGCTGGGCTGAAAATACCAGAGTAAGAGCCCTGGTGACTCACAGGAGTAGGAATAGCAAATTGCCTGGGGGAAGAAGTTGTGTTTGTTGTCTCAGCTGTGGCCCCCCCCCCCGGGAGAAAAAGGTTGATGTTTATTTGGGAAGAACAAGAAACCACAGCTGGGCAGTCCAACCCTACTTTATGCCAGCTCAGGAGGCGCAGCAGCACTGACACAGGGAAGGCCAAATCCTAAGGAGTGGTAGTGCTGAATCTAAAGGCGCCATCGGCGCTGCTGGAAACAGTTGGGACGGGAAACAGCTGGAAACAGTTGGAAACAATGGCAGCGATGGCGGCACCACTGCGCTGGCGCTTCGCCAGTGCTGCGCACATGCGCACCAGCCCCCCTTAGCCAGGCAGAGTGTCCACGGCGATGGGCATGCCCACAGCATGCCTGTGCAGTGCCTATCAGGCTCCGGGGCAGTGGCAGAATGACCATGGCAATGGGGGAAGCTGCCAACATTGGGGGCAGAGGATGCAAGGGAAGCAGTACCAAGGGCGAGGCACAGGGCAGACAGGGGGCGAGGGCAGAGAAGGGCATTGGGGCTGCTGCCACCTGTGAGCTCGTCCACCGGGGGCATGCATGGAATGTGACCACAAACCAGGGTGCACGTGGACAGGGTGCTCACCCTAGTGGGGGGGAGGTAGGACGCAGCCGGTGCTGGCTTGGGGGCTGCAGTGGGGGCCCAGGATGGGCCTGGGCTGCAGCGTCGCCCCCAACAAGCCCCGCCTCCCTTGCCTCCCAGGCCCGCAGGAGCTCCACAACCACATCAAGGTGCCTCTCGCATCACAACAGGACATCCAGAACCTGGAGGGTGCACTCTCGCCCTGCGTCAGCAGTGGCCTGCTGCATGTGCCCAGCATCCACACAGCCCTGCTTGACCTGGGCCCATAGACCCAACAGGTTGCTAGGCAGCGGCAGCAACCCCTCTGATATTGCGCAGCTGGCACGTCGTGCAGCGGCACCCAGCAACCCTGTGCGGCAGCTGCGTGCACACACGCAACGCGTGCGCTCCCGACGCATTCCTCAGCCCTTCAGGATGAAGCCACGAGATGGTGAGCAAGATGGGCAGTGTCCACAGGAGCAAGTGGCCACTACCGGAGGTGGGGGCAGGGATGGGGCAGTGGGCTGCGCAGTGTGCTGGGAGGGATGCGCTGGGTGCAGGGGAGCTGCACTGTGGGCTCCCACAACACAATCCCATGCACGTCTACCCAAACGTCAGTCCTGTTGACCTCAATGGGACATGGTCCCAGGAAAGAGAGTATAAGAATGCAGTCAGAGGCAGATCTAAGGGAGGGCAAATCTCTTAGTTTTGCAAGAAGCCTTACCTTGCAGTGGAAATCACTCCTCTCCTGCACTGTTCTAGCCAATCCTCACAGGGAACAGCAACATCTTGGCATTGCTTACTGGCTACAGCAGCAAGGGAGAGGAGGGATTTACATGGCAGGGTAAGGCTTCTTGCAACACTTAGAGCTTTGCCCTCCCTTAGATCTGCCTCTGAATGCAGTCTCATGGTGTGTCTCCCCACAGGTCCCGGGCGCGGAATCCTGCCTGGAGCTGTTTTCTTCCCATGGGTTTTCACCCCTGCAGAGGGGTTTGTCTAGACAGCGAGCAGTGGGGCGGCGATGGCAATGCTACGCCGTGCTCTTGCCAGCCCTTTAGGACAGCAGCAGCAGCAGCCTGCAGAGGGGTGAGAGCAAGCTTCTCTGGGGCGACAGCAACCTGCCAGGGCTTGGATATGGTGCTACCGCGCCGAGTGGGACCACACTCCTGGCACGCCCCTGCGTAGTGCCCACCACCAATGCCATAGCGCCAGGGTCGCATCCGCATGTTCCAAGGAGCACTGGCTCCTTAGTCATCAACCTTGAATCGTAATAATTTTGTTTACTATTTTCTCACTGTATGAGACATATGGAAATGGCTGTTATAATGAGGTCACGCTTTAAGCCCTCACATTTTTTCATCGATGTGAGGTCACCAAATCGCATATTTTTGGCTGACAACTGCTATGACAGGGCTATGGCATCGACTCTAATAAGAGTGACTCTGCATTCTTTATCGTCAGATGTGGAACTTTCCCACTTTTCACAATAATTGTAACATTTCCCCCCTACAAAATCCAGACTTCTTTAGGTGCAAAACAACACAATGGCAGAGTCTCGACTCTCTCCCGCGCCCCCCTTCCACTCCGCGCAAGTTTTGTGCAGGGCACTGAACTCTAACTCCGAGTGTGGGAACTAATGAAAGTGCACAGGACGTTGTTGCTGCTAGTGAGCATGCTCCACTATGACCCGAGCATGCTCAGTAGTATTTGACATGCGACTCTTGAAAAATACTAGCTATTGCTTAGGCACTTCAAAAAGCGACTCCTCTTCCTTCCACTGTTGCTGTCCCGGGATTCCAAACACTTGGAGCTAATTGCTGCCCACAACCAGGCTCTCAAGCCCGCCCTGCCACGTCTAGCAGGGGGGTTCCAGAACGAGTAAGGGGATAGCCACAGTCCCAAGCCCCCTCCCTGTGCCTCAGCAGCTGCACCTCTCAGCCGGGCGAACCTCTCCAGCCTCTCCCGAGTGGCTCGTTGCAACAAACCCGACTCCATTTCCAGCTGCACTTTCTTTTGCACAGCGGAACGCTCGCAGTCGCTTAATTCCGGGTTGAAGCAGTAGACGCCGCCCAAGGATGTTGCCGCCTCCTCTCCTCCCCGGGCTGGGCAGGGCTTAACTGAGCTGGCCCTGGAAGGCGGTGCCAAGGAAACCGGTTGCCTGGGTAACCGGAGACTCGCGGCAACTGCGCTGGATTCCTTTTGGGCTTCATCAAATTTCTGGGTCCTGCTGAAGATGGATTCGGGTTCGTGGGGTGGGAGGGAGCAGGTGAGCGGGACTGGCATTGGAGGACCGAAGGCGGTGGAGGAAGGGAGGGGAGTCACTGCTGTCTTACGCTGCAGGCAGTGGGGCTAAAGCTCTTGGTGAGGTGCTGCCGGAGCATAAAAGTGAACTTTATTTAATTAAGGAAGTGCATGGATTTATGGGAAGTGGTGGTGGGGCCCTTGTTGAAATGCACAATCCCCTAATCCCTGACTCCCCCCCCCTCAAGTAAAACAGGAGCTGACACCCATAGGGTGAAAGCACTCCATTGTTTATGGCTGTGTTTCCATTTTATAGTATGAACCTGAGCATGTTTCTTGGAAGTAAGTTCCATTGTGTTCAGTGAACTTTACTTTCAAGTTAATGGACAAAGAATTGCGACATCAGGATACTTTTTGCACTCTGGAATAGAGTGAGTATAGATCTGAGTATAGATCATTTTATTAGATGAAATTTAATATATTGAATATTTATTATAAACAAGCCCTTTAAGAATCTGAGGGTACCATATGTAGACCTCCACCTCAAGCCCATGTTATCCACATAACAACCCTGTGGAGTAGGTCAGGCTGAAAGAAAATGACATGCTCAGACTCACCCAGAATGTCATGGCTGAGATGGGATTGGAATTTTGGACTCTCTTAATCTATGTAACCCAATGCTGGCTCTTGCCAGCAGAAATATATGTACTGTATGCATGTAAATTCGTACACTTATCTTTAAACATATGCACTATATCAATTGTTCTCAAACTGTTTAGCAGCAGGACCCACTTTTTAGAATGACAATCTGTCCAGGACCCACCAGAAGTTATGTCATGGCTGGATATGGACATTAAGATGCCAGAGACTGCTGCTTTCCTGAGAATGCAGCATTCAGTTGGGTTATTTTATAGCCATTTTCCAATAGCAAAGTGAATCAGAAAGAAAAAAAAGCCTATTTACAACCTTGACATAAGCAAAACAAATGCACAGCCCTCCCCCTTTCCAGCACCCTATCTTCCCATATTTTCAATATGGCTGTTCTAGGTGCTTTGTGACCCACCTGAAATTGGCTCACGACCCACAGTTTGGGAACCACTATACTAGAGCTGACTAGGAAAGGGTTGTATCCCTGCTTGCGAGTATTTTATTCTGTTAAAGAACTCTGGCAGGAAAGACTTTCCAGCACTCCACACCCAGTAGGGTAATTAAAACAGTCATTCCAGGGAAAGACAGGAAGGTTTGGAATGTTAACAGAAGGTGACAGTTGGGTCCTAGAGACAGGCAGTTGGAAGGAACAGCTGGCACATGGGAACCAGAGCCCAACAGTGGACTAGGATTACAGGAAGAGCAGCACTGCATTTCAATTCACAGCATATCTGGCAGCACGCCAGTCAAGGGAATTTGGGGTGAGGCTGAGAGGTACAAATCTTAACAACATTACCCATCCCATGTTTTGCCCTGTGATGCGGTAACTGGAAGGGTAGTTAATACCAGACGAGGGAATGGCCAAACACCCTAGAGTCGACAAGGGAATGGCCAAACAAAAGGAAAGCATATTGGAAAAAGCTCTTTCCCAGTATGTAGAACTCCCAAATCTTGGGGGAACCCCTTAAAAAAACTGACAGTACCAGATAGGAGGTGATCCCAGAAATGGTGCTGAGCCAACGCCAGTGATGCTGGCCCAGATAGGATTGGGCTCTTAATTACCTGTAGTGACTTGAATGGTACATTTACTCACATCCCCTAGAAACACTTTGGCCCTTAGCTTATATATTTTCAAATATATTCACAAGCATTTTCAGCACTAGGATTGGAAAGCAGTCTATCAATTAATTTAACTAGGAGATAAGATTATGTCAACATGGATGTTCTTAGATTCATTGTTATAAGATCCAGGTTGTACACAACTAAGTGGTGTTGGGGGTTGATTGAGGAGAATTTTTTTGGTGCATATGTGATGTTGAAATCGCTTTTCTACAGTATTGCTCATTTTAAAATGTCATGACTCTTGACAGGTATTTTTTGCTCTCTTTCTTTTTTAATTTTAGGAGTCAGCTCAAGTATAGCCTACAGAGGATTATAAGAGTACAAAGTGCAAATGAAAGAAAATGAATCCGAGGTGCCTTTTGATATGGTCTCACCCTGCACAAATCCTGTAATAAAGGAAGTCTTAAAAGTAAGGCATAAACCTCCATGAGGAATTTCATGAAAATGTCATGAAAGCCCAGTCTTGGCCCTAAGAAAAAGACAATTTGGTCCACTCTAAAAGAAGGACCCAAATTTTAGGTGCTGATGGTCTCCTTAACCTTAAAAATAGAACAAAGTAATATATTTCTGACATTTCTTCAATACTCCAGTAAATATTAATTTGACATCTCTTTAAACCATGACAATACATACTGACATGAGGTGGATCTATAAAAATTAATTTAAAATATGTACTCGTGTAATTTATATCTTGCTGACTTGCTCAGTTAAGGCTGAAAAAGTGATACATTATTTTTGCGGCAGGTCTGCATTGATGGAAGTGAGATTTAGCTGGTGCAAAACTAAGGTAGCGTTACAGGTTAAAAAACTATGTTTTGATTACAAAAGTCAGTATTGGTGTTCATTATGCAGAAACGGATTTCTGCATGTGTCATAGTAGGGGTGCAGTAGACAGTTCCAGGCAGGGAGGACCTTCATTCAGCAGCCTGATTGTTCACCAGACATATGTTAAGGCTGTGTTTTCAGTCCCTTTTCCGATTGGAGGTTAGAGGCCACTGTAAGAAACAAGAAGCTGGACTAGGTGGGCCTTGCCCTGAACCAGAAAGGCTCTTCATATGTTCTAGAGCCAGACCATTGGTCTATAATAAATTCAGTGTTGTTTGCACTCACTCTCTAGGGCAGTGATTTTCAGTCTTTTTCATCTCATGACACACTGGCAATGCACTAAATTGGACAAGGCACACCATCAGTTTTTTGACACGGCACACCATGTTGCCAGTGGGGCGCTCACATCCCCCAGTGACCCTACGAATAAATGAGCCCAAATTCCTGCGGCACACCTGTGGATCATTTGTGGCATGCCAATGTGCCATGGCACAGTGGTTGAAAATGATTGCTCTAGGGTTTCTGACCAAGGTTCTTTCTAGCCTATCTGGTGATGCCAGGAATTCACCCTGAGACCTCTGCATGCAAAGCATGTACTGAGCTATGGTTCCATCTCCTAATATGGATGCTTCCTTGGTACAGAGTAGGTAACAATGATAACATGAAAACATAAATGCAGTGTATATTAAAATGAAACTACTGTTTAAAAGAAAAAAAAACTCTCTTGCTCATCATCAGCCATTAATTTGTGTCTGAATAGAAAAGTCTTGCAGTGTTTCTACACAGACCTTCAGCTAGATTAACAATGCCATACATTTGCATAAGTACATTACTGATTGTAAGTATTCTATATTTGTTTCCATTATCTTCACCTTTTTAGTGAACATAGTACATTAGTGCTCTCTGTTCTCTGATAAGATGCAAAAAATAGCAGAATTGTTTTACTAGCTTACATGTTTTCAAATACTCTGTTAAGATTTTTTCCTGCCTTCCCTGTTGTGGCTAGTCTTTTTACAGAGCAGGGGGGTGTTGTAACAAGCAGCTGGATATTTACTTAAGGCATTTGAAGTTTTTCTTTTGAAAAGTTGAATAAATGTAACCTACTGTGTAATCCTTTTTTCCCCCTTAGATCTCTCATGGATAAACTGTAAAACAGATATAATAAACAACCATGGAGAATGAATTTACAGAATATCTTGTTTCAGCTTCTAAAAAACTTCTACTTAAATATGGACAAACTGCTGATCAAAATGATGTAAAGAATCTGCAAGACCTTGTTATGGTTAGGTTACACGCACAGCATTTAAGCAACCTACAAGACTTACAGTATTGCGTTTCACTTAAAATATGTGATTTGTCTGGAAATTTTCTTACAAATATCGATAGTCTTGAAAGTTGCACTAATTTAATTAAACTGGATCTCCATAACAATCAGGTGAGCAACAGTAGTGTCAGAAGATACACATAAAAAGGCAAAGTGCACATTAAAATGATGTAGACATTTGTGCCTGTAGATTGTTAATGCAAACTTGGACAATCTACATCGTACTGCAAGGCAGTAATATTTACAGTTATAACAGTAGCTTTTGTGTTATTGTTAGAATTGGGTTTGTCACCATTCCATGTAATTATTCCATGTCACCATTCTTTTGGTAATTATTGCAGCCTAGAAAATGCAGTCTTTTCAGCATACTTAAAATTTCTAGAGTTCCATATGTTTAAAGTTACATGACTGAAGCTCTCCAAGCTTATAATTTTTCCTCATACTCTTCCTTCTTTCTCCATCTTTTCTCCCACCTCCCCCGAGCCATATCTTGAAATCCTGATATTTAAAAACTGGGGAAAAAATCATGGCAATTGAAAAAGAATCTGTTCATATTTCATTTCACTATACTTATTTTTTTATCCCATTGCATTTTTCCATGATTCCTAACCTTCACTGGAATAGGCAGGCCAGCTCACTTGTGTTGCTTTCTAACCACGTTAGGAGACAGCAGAAGCTCAGTGCAGGACACGGGGGGATGTTCTCCTTGCCCCTGGGTAAGCCCCAGCAAGACCTACGGGGCTACTCAGATCTGCGCCAGCAAAATAGCAGGCACAAGCCCAAATCAGGGCTGCCCCGCCCGGGAATGGGGTTTAGGATATGGCCTAATGGCCATGTCCTATTTCTGCCTTCTCTCCACCCATGGCACCGCCCTGTTATGCCCCCTTCTTGCCTCCAGCATGCCCTTAGTGCGGCCCTGCACCAACGGCACCCCCTACCCCATGGATACTGAAATAGTGGATAAGAGTGAACCCTATCTCCATGACCTCCCTGCATCCCTGCAGGCTGCATTGTCTTCATTTTTCTGTGGTAGTTCCAAGCTAGCAGGTCTCTTTGTTTAACAGAATGCTATAAGCAGACAGGCTTATATAAAGATAAGCTGGCAGGCAGCCTGAATGCTACAGAGATACAGCCAGAACAGAAAGCAGGAAGCATCCAGCTTCCTGTTAACATTCTGTGTTACTCTGTCTAGAGTTCAGGCTGCCTGCCTGTTTGTCTTTCTAAAAGTATGCCTGCAGAAGTTGTAGGAAAAGGAAAGCCAATTAAGTACTAGTACTTAATCTTTGTGTTCCTCTTCAACTAATACAAATGTATTGTAACTATTTTTTTTGAAATATTCAGTGCAAGTTGTAGAATTTAACTAATACAAATGTAGCCCCCCCATCTAAGCTACTCTAAGGCCCATTTTGTAAACTACACAATGACAGCAAAAGCTAGGTTACAAAGGCCCAGGGCACACTCAGGACCTAGTGCAGATGTGAAAGCTCTTTGTGTTGCCATTTGAATCCCACCCATTAGCTTTCAATATGATATCATGGGGTTGTCATGAAGGATATCTCACTTTTTGAGGTATGCCCATCCTCAATAAATTTATTGAAATATTTTATATTTACATACATTTATAGAAATAAAATTTTTTGATGAGCAATGGCCGATTATTCCTCATTACTGGGTGAGGAGGCAACTTTCTAAAGCATGGCTCTCTGATCTATGGCCTGCAGGCAGTTCCGGAGCTCACATGAACAGTGCTAACCATTCTGCTGCACTGTTCGTAGTTTCCCTTCCTGATCTGGACATCCTTGGCAGTTGCATCTGCCTGGAAATCCTGCTGAAAAGCCTGCTGGGGCATGGGCAATAGATGCAACTGCGCAGAATGTCGCTTTGTCCAGATCAGAAAAGGAAATTATGAGCAGTGCAGCATAACAATAAGCGCTGCTCTGAACAGGGAGGGATTTCTTGCTGCACAGTGGTTGTGAGTTTGCCTACTGCTGCCTTGAAGCATAATTATGGGCCAGATTTAGTTTTGTGCTATCTGTGGGATACTGCATTTTAAACAATATATTTACTAAATAAAATTACACCCCCCTAAACTATCTGTGTTTTCAACATTATTTCAGATAGAAGAGCTTCCAGGCCCAATGTTTTGGGGGAACATGACATGTCTAAGTCTCCTGTATCTGCATGATAATGGAATTTCAGCACTGGATAATGTGCATTCATTATCTTTTTGTCCTAATCTGATTGCACTCACCTTGTTAAACACTCCGCTGAGCCTGAAAATAGCCTATAGGCATATTGTTGTTAACAGCATTTTTTCACTCAAGGCACTGGACTACTATGTAATATCTGATGAAGAAATAGTAGAGGACTGGAGGCTTTCTGAAAAATTTAGACCATTTACTCCAATGCTTTTTGTTGATTTTAGCCCTCATCCTACAAAGGTAAGCAAATTCCATAGCCTAGTTTTATTATTCTCCAAAACATTAACAGGCCAATTCTGGGCCGGCCCAGAACGTGTAGCGGTGTTGGCCAGGGATCAGGCATCAACTACTCCACTGCTGTCTGGTCCTCAGTGGGCCTGCTTGGATCTGTGCCAACTGTTTGGATGGCATAAAGCCAAGTGGGTCCAAGGGGGTGTGTCAAGCTGAGGGCATAGAATATTGGCATCACCACTGCTACTGATATCATCTCTCAGCCCACCCTTGACATGCTTCTGGCCAGTTCTGATCCCCACCTTGATCCTCTCCTGGAACCTCTCTCCCTGCCAACCTACCTGCTCCAGCAAGCAGGGACTTACTTCCAGGTAAGAGCAGGGGCTTGGCATTCTGTTGGCAGATGGGCAACATTGGCTTCCAGCCATTTGCTCTGGCAGCCCAGGCCCAGACCTTTCACTCGCAGAGCATGAGTTCCATCAGACCAAGGTCCAGATAGGATTGGGCTATAACACTGGGCATTAACATTTAAGAGTATTTAAAATATTTACATAGTTTTTGGTATGTATGTTTGGAATTCTTTAAAAACAGAAGAAGAAACTAATGGTTTGTACAAGTTGTGAGATTAGAATTAATGTATGTGTTTAGTCCTACATTTTTGGATCTTTGTGGAATGAAATTTTTATCAATGTAACAATATTGCCCTCATAATTGATCCCATTTTGTGTACAAATGAAATGTATTTAGATAGATGCTCTCTGAATTGGAAAATTCTAAACCATGATAGATTTTCCATATTGCCTTTAACAGCCCAATCCTAAGCTGTGCCGTCCTAGCAAGGCCGGCACAGCAGGGCCATATCCTAAGCCCAGCAGGAGGCAGCCGCCGCTCAGCCCAGGTCAAAGGGACGTTTTCCCCTTGCACCCAGGTAAGCCCCAGTCATCCCATGGGGCTGCTTGGATCTGCACCTGCAGATTTGGAGCAGCAGCTCGGATCAGGGCCATCTTGGCTGGGGACAGAGCTTTGGATTTGGCGCAACAGCTGTTGGCTGTTGCCACCCCATCACCGCCCATTGTGCCACCCTGTCACGCCTCCAACATGTCTCAGAAATGCCCTCTGCGAGGTCCTGCATTGACCGAGTGCCACTGGAGCTTGACTGGTGCACAGCTGACAGGCACAGCGGCGCCTGAGCGCCGGCGCTGCTGCTTGCGCCGGTCCAGTGCCTGGCTCAATGGCGCAGACATGCTTGACGCACGTTTACTACAGTGCTGGACTGGCGCAAGAGCTCAGTGCCGGAGCAATGCCAGTACAGGATTGCGCTCTAAGGCTCATTCAAACACTTGGTTTTAGGCCTGCCATATGTCTTTTGTTCTTGAATACTCATATCTGAGTAAAATAATACAAAGTGAATTGACTCTTAGAGACTTTTGGTAAGGGAAAAAAGCACCGTTAGACTTAGAGCACAATTGAAACGAGGCCAATGTAGTGGTTGCTGCACCAGCGTGAACTATAAAGTGCTCTTATGCTGACTCATGAAGACTAGTGGCACAGATCCGAGATCCCCCATAGGGCAGGCTGGGTCTTGACATGAGTTGAGGGGAAATAGATCCCCTTTTATCCCTCCAGACATCTCCTAACCTGGCCATGTGGCCTGGCTGCACCAGTGCAGGTTAGAATTAGGCTGCCTGAGACAGACAAATCCATTCTACTTTAGGTTTTACCAGAAAAGTTAATTTTCAAAATGATTATAGATAAAAGGTAAACATTTTTATTTTGTTATAAATAACATCAATGGATTGTTCTCTGGAAAAAAAGATTATGGTGGGTTGTTGTTGTTGTTGTATTGTCCTTGATGAGTTTATAATAGAAGGGAATAGCTCCCGGTTATCTCACATTCAGAAAGCAAAATGACTTTGATATATTTGAAATGGCTGGTATTTCTAGAAAAGGTGAGATAGTTTTAGACAAAACTTTAGTTAGACAAAACTTTAAATGTGTCTTTTCTGTGAGAAGATAGATATTGACTCCTCATAGCTCCTGGTTAGGAATAATTTCCCAACTCAATTTCAATAGTTGTGGCACAAGGTTTGATTTTATTTTGATGTTGTCTTCTGGTGAAATGTATCATGTTCCTTACAATCCATGCTGATAAAGCAATATTATTTATTTAGACATTTAAAACGGATGTCAATTAGGGTACAAGAAGGGGCAGCAATACTCTTTATGGCAGTGATTTTCAACCTTTTCAGATCATGGCACACTGACAAGGTGCTAAAATTGTCAAGGCGCCACCAGTTTGTTTGTTTTTAATTTACAGGCATGCTCCGGTATCCAGACCCCACTGTAGATACCTGAAACTGTGGATACCGGGGATATAATTCTACATGGTTAAAAAAAAAGAGAGAGAGATTTGTTTTAATGTTCCCCTATCCTTTTTATCCCTATCCTGTGGTGGCGCAGCGGGTTAAACCTCTGCTGCTGGGCTTTCTGACTGGAAGGTTGGGAGTTCAAGACTGCGCAACAGAGTGAGCTCCCGTTGCTTGTCCCAGCTCCTGCCAACCTAGCAATTTGAAAGCACCTTAATGAAAGTAGATAAATAGGGACCACTTCGGTGGGAAGGTAACTGCGTTCTGTGCGCTACGGCGTAGAGTCATGCCAGGCCACATGACCACGGAAGCTTGTCCTCGGACAAAACGTCGGCTTCACAGGCTTTGAAACGGAGATGAGCACCGCCCCGTAAAGTCGGTCATGACTAGACCATTCGCTCGTGGGGAAACCTTTACCTTTACCTTATGGCATTATAATAACTACAATTTAGGCTGCAATCCTATCCACACTTTCCTGGGAGTAAGCCCCATTGACTATAATGTGACTTACTTCTGAGTAGACAAGCATAGGATTGGACTCCCAATTTAATAACTTAATACAATTAACCGTGCAATCCTATAGCTGCGTCAGACCACACTGCGTCAGCGCAATGGGGTTGCGCCGACGCCGCACGCTTAGCGTTGATGTGGAGCGCCGATCTGCACCCCCGCGTCAGTGCTCGAGCAACAGGATCGGTGCTGCAGGCAGCGCGGGCCCTGCTGTGGCAGTGCTCAGCCTCTCTCTCACTGACTGAAGCCAATCGACGTAAGAGAGGCTCTGCACTGAGGCGGCACAGGGATTGGAGCGAGCGGGGGAGGGAGGCAGGCGGGGGACAGGACGTGGGTGGGCTTGGGAGGTGGCCATACGGCCACTTCCTAAGCCTGTCCGCGAGGCCACACAGCCTGAATTGGGCGCAGATCTGAGGAGCACATAGGTGAGGCTGGAGCCTCCCCCATGGTAAGAAAGCGCACATTCCCTTGCGTGGGGAGGCTCCAGCCTCACCTATACTGCACTAGAATATGGCGTTGGCCGGCTGGCCTTCGCCATTCCAGCACAGTATACGATTGTGCCCTAAATAACTGCATTACAAAGAAATTCAAAACAAGCAGAAATCCAGGCATTCTTGTAGCAAAGTACAGCAAGACTGTTTATTAGGTTAATGCAAAATTGACCTACATACCCAAAGTTGTCCCTTTCATTACTATTCCTCCAGCTAATCATAGTTGATCTGGAAGCAAAATCTGGCTTGCTTATTTTTTTTTCCAGTTTTGGTCATTAACAGCCCAATTCTAGTCCGCACTGTGAGGCCAGCTGGCCTGCCGTGTATCCAGCACAGGGTTTGGGCTGCATGTGGTGCAATTTGGAGTAAAGGGAATCAATTCCCCTTGCTCTGTTGCATGCTGTAGCAGTCCAAATAGGGCTATTCAGAACTGCACCAATGAAATAACTGACACATCCTCAAGAGGCCTGTGTAAAGCCGACTGGGTCAAGGCTGGGGTTAGGTTCTGGTCTAAGTGCTGGAGGCCAGTCCCACCCCTCCAGTCCCACCCCTCCTATCGCCCATGGGCCTGCCCTCTCCCTGTCTTCCCGCCACCCGCCCAATCTGCATATAAAGGGGGAAAGATAGGAGGAGGAGGCCCAGAATCCCCACCCCTTAGGAAATAATTGCAGTGATGGAGTGACATCGCCACAATTACTTCCAGGTCGAGATTGGGGTGGTGGCCCCAGGATTGCCACTGGTTGGTGCACAATTCTATCCTGATTTCTCCCACATCTTGTAGAATTTTTGCCAGTTCATAATCTGATGCTGTACTGAGTACCAGCTAAAATCAACCAGATAAAAACTAGACAAGATGCCTCATACAAAATAATCACTTCCAAACATATAATTTGTGTTTTTAAAGTAAAATCTGTTTTTATGCACATTTACAGAGGTGGTTGTTGTTTTTGTATGTGTGTATAGGAAAGAACGTTTCAAGAAGAAATTAAAGTGGTAAGAGAAATAATTTCCAAGATCAATCATGTTCTCTCTCATTATTCGCCAGTCCTGATTATTCAGAAATGGATAAGAGGATATTTAATTAGAAAAATACTGTGGTAAGTGTATTTTAAATTTAATTTTAATCAGAATATGTTTTCATGCAGAGCATAGTATCTAATTTAAGTTGCCTTGTAAAACATTTTAGTATTCACACAATAAATATGTCTGTAACGCAGCAAAACATGCTATATTTTCTTAAAATTAATGTTTAGTCATTGTTATATGTTGAAACAGTTTAATTTAGGAAATATTGAGAAAAAATTGTATGGCTTGTCATTGAAGAACATGGTGGCTAATTTTTTTATCTATCCTGTTAGCATATAATGTTTCAGTTCTGTGGAAAAATCAATTGCTCCTGCTAACTGGGCACTTTTTCAAGTGGTGCTCCTCTTATATTTAGCAGGGTAAGAGTAACTGTACCTTTTCACCCCAGCACACTGTCTTTTCTATTGGCTGTTTGCAATTCACAGGCTCATATGTCCTATAACTGGCCCACGGCTCCTATGGGTTATGAATATTAAAAGAGAACTTAACAGAATGTGTCCTTAAGGGCACAATCCTAACCTGGTATTAGGCCAGCACAAGTTCCTTGTGCCAGCCTAGGAGTGTTGCTAACATGCCGTAAAATGCGTTTGCACCACTCTCAGAGTAAGGGAGGCCAGCACACATCCAAGAGAGGGGCAAACGCATTTTAGGGCATGTTGGCAACACTCCTAGGCTGGCACAAGCTGGCCTAAGTCCAGGTTAGGTTTGCGCCCTAAGCAACTTGTAATTCATGGCAACAAGGCACACATCCTCTGCAGCAAAACTCTTCTTAACCTAACATATAGGTGCTGATCTGCCACCACCTAAACAGCCTCCAAGGGGATTGTATAGTTTCTTAGTTCTTAATAGCTCCAAGGGAAGACTGGATTGGTAATGATTCCAAGTAGTCGCAGAAAAACCTAGCTTATAGCTTATATATCTTGGTTGATGGTAGTTAAGTGTGGCCCCTGTGCTGTTAAGGTGCTCTTCAAGGTGTTTTGAAATTGTGCCAAGGGCACCAATCACCAGTGGGATTACTTTGGTTTTCTTCTGCCGTAAACTTTCAATTTCTGTTTGTAAATCTTTGTTTTTTTGTTTGTTTTTTTCCAGTTTTCTTGCACTCTACTATCATCTTGAATTGCTATATCAATTATCTTTCTTCTCAACTACAGTCCTGTCTGGGATATTATGTGACAGATGTTTGTCTGTTTGTAGCATATCCCATAATATCCCATATTTTTGCATTTTCAACAACTTTTTCAATTTTGTGGTCCCACCAGTTTTTGACTGCAGGTAGCTTATATTGTTTTTACAGACGTTCCAGTGTATCATTGTTGCTACCTTGCCATGCCTTTGCTTGTAGTCTGTGCTGTCTTTTTACAGCAGGTAATTAGGTGGTCCACTGCTTCATCTTTTCTTCATAGAGGTGGCACTTGCTGTTTTTTTTTCTACTTTTGCTTTTATTGCATTTGTTCTTAATGCCTGTTCTTGTGCAGTCATTATTAGACCCTCTGTTCTTTCTTCACCTTTTTTGAGCCACTGC